>OZ010578.1:29676186-29731186 GCA_963932145.1 Acanthosepion lycidas | reverse complement strand
CCAATACAGATTGGCTAACCCACTATAAATGTAATGATTTCTCGCTATAAGAAAACATAGTTATGAAATATAACCGTTTAATGACATAATCTGGAGCTGCGTATCGGCGTGAAAGAATTCATTGACCTCCGGCAAAGTAAGGGTGTATTTATATTACATGTTATTCTAATTCTGATTAATATATTAATCTCTGAATTTTGATAGGCGACTTATTAATCAGTGTAATTTCGTTATAAACAAAAGGGAAAAGCAGGTCTATAATATAAATTCTTCGAAAGTGAAGTGAATGCTGGAAAATTTAATTCTAGTTGAAGTGGAGAAATGAGGCAATATATATATATATATATATATATATATATATATATATATATATATATATATATATATATATATATGCTGCAACTAAGACAGACGGAGAATGTGATCAAATGTGTAAGAAAAATGGAAACAAAACGAAAAACATATTTAGAATCATAAAGAGAAATTTCAAATTTCTAGCAAGAATGGCGAGAAAAGATATTTTGTAGAGCGTCACATCCATAGGAAGTACTGAAGGCAGAATGAACAGAGAGAAACAGTAAGTAACGTAACAAGTGTGAATATAGGTATGTGTATATGTCTATCTAATTTGGCTCTCGCGAAAATCGGACCTATGATTCCTTTTTACAGTCTAAATAACTATTGTTTATCAAAACAATAGAATTTGCCATTAAATAACATTGAAAACATTGATAAGCCAGAAAACAATATCATAATCCCCTGCATTGATTGACATCTGTTGTGACCAAGTAAATTAAACAGTTAATCTAGCAGAAGAGTATTATACGACTTGCGAGTGGGTATCTGTTGACCAGCGTTCAATCTACTCGACTGTTAATATTTAACAGCCCCAACCCCCGATGAAGGATGTACGTGACACAAGGCCGAGTTTACAATGGGGTTCTCCGATCCCTTAGGCTCGGCTATAAATATTCCCTTAGAACCCGCATAAACGGGTTCAGGGCCTCTCTACCTCCACAGACGAAACTTTGCCCTTCGTCACAGCCTCGTCAAGGTTCCTCTCTGCTCGAGGCAGAGAGTTCGACAGATGAACAGTTTGATCGACTGATAATATTTAACAGTCCCCCCCACGAGGGATGTATGTGGTACAAGGCCAAGTTTACTGTGGGTTCTCCGAGCCCGTAGGCTCGGACAAAAATATTCCCTTAGAAGCCACATAAACGGGTTCAGGGACTGTACCTCACCGGACGAAACTTTGCCCTGCGGCAAAGCTTCGCCCGGGTTCCTCTCTGTTTTAGGTAGATAGTTCGACAGTTCCGAAGAGTCTGGTCGACTGGTAATATTTAACAGCACTCCCACAAGAGATGTACATCAGCTGCAAAAGTCACAGCCTTGGGAGAACAATGTACTTGACTGTTCCCCCAAGGCATTCTCTCCTATTAATCTTATAGTAGGCGGAAGAATCCAACATAGGCTCTTTAGAGGGAGGACACCACAACAACAACGCTGTCGGTACAGAAGAGGTACTGATCATCTGTTCAAGGAATGCAAATCGCGCACGCGAAATACTGCGAGAACTTGTGCAAATGGCAGGTAAGCTGAGCTCGAGCTCTTTGGTAAGTTATTTTTCCACATCGGGCCATTCCACTGCAATTCACTTTGGTTTAATGTGTTATTCAAATGGAAACAGTAAATGTGCTATTTTTGTTAAATTGAAGTCTTTTTTCGTATTTTTAGTGCGGCTTAATACGTAATCACCCCAGGTTTCAACTGCAAGGTAAAATCAACTGAACCATGACAATCTACAACTTCTTACTCAAATCTTATCTTTGCACGAGCATTCTTTATGTAATCATTTCACCTCAAACAAGGCAAGTGTTTACTCGGTGTTAGGGAATATGAGAAAAAAAAATTGAACAGTATTTATGAGAAAGAACAATAAAAGAACAGAAATTAATAAGACAGAAGATAACGATTGATATTGCATTTAGAGACTTGAAGATCAAAGTTGACTTGAACAAGAATCCGGAAGAGAAATTCAAAAGATTGAATTTTGATAGAAGAAACTCTTAGCATAGAGCTTACGGTTACGTCTAGCCATTTCATATGTAAAATGATGAGTCCTTTCCTTTAATCCAGTACTACGCATAAATTCATAAAATCTAAGTACTATAGAGAAAAGTTCACAGAACGTTTAAGATGGAAGTATTTATAGAAAAGACGCAGGAAAGCAGAGTTATGTGAGGAACGGGATTGAAACCGAGGTGCCAGATTTTTTTTTCTTTTGGATTTTATCAAGAATCTCTAAATATATAGCAGGATCCCAAATTCGGATGTGGCAACCATATTCAAAGCAAAGTCAAATGAAGAAATGCACCTCCCACATCAAATGAAAAAGGATGAAGACGTGCTGTAGCACACTGATGTTTGTGTTAATACCAGATCAACAATCCGTTTTCTTATAACCTTATACGCTATATTGAGCGGATTATGACTAATCCATATTTAAAATAGAACCTGTCATATTAGTCACCGTGTGAGAGGTAAATAATTCTAAGGTCAAATGTTGCATTTCTAACCACACAATATATATTGGTAATGCAAAGAAATTTTCATTTTTAAATAACCTTTTGCTATTGGCTGTCTTTTCACATCACAGGACATCTTAAAAACAGGTAAAAAATTCTACAAATAAAGTTAGTCTTATCTTTTTTAATAAATACAATACGCTTGAGAAGTTCGCCATTTCTTTCTGGATATAAAAAGAAAACCGTAGCTTCGAAATGTAATAATTAGTGAATTCTCCTTGATATTTCTTCTTTTTTATCTAAACCTTTTGCCAAAGGATTTCAATATTTATGCAAAAATATTTTCCAGAACCCAGATACTACCCCTATATTTGTATAAAAATAGACTTTTAATTTTGCTGGTCACGGCCATGTTCTTTAATGATTATGATAATAAACATCTTTAATTGCTTATTTACTCCTTTTACGGCCATCCATAATTACAACCTACAAACGGAAGGAATCGTTTGATTAAAATATTCATGAGATTGAGTAACTGTTATTTCTATACATCTTTTGTGTTATGATATTTCTTGCATCTGTTAAAATTTTGACACTGATTGGGCATACGTAACTTTTTTGTATCTGTTCTTTTTTTAATCTTGAGTCAGTTTACTTTAATGAATGTTCTGCCGACGATAAAAATACATTTTCTTTTAATAATCCTGTCAGTACATGACAAAGAAAAATACTGCAGACGATCCGCCTCAAATATCTGACAGATTAATGCAAGATAAGAATATCCATTGAATTCCATTTTTTCCTTTTCAATTGTTTTCGAGACTACGGAAAATACTGTCAATGTGGTTTAAGTTAGATTTTTGTATTCTCTCCAAAACTACATATTATTATTGTTGTTGTTGCAGTCTCAAGAAGATCTTATGTAATAATTTAACGATTAGGAGCGAGTCCTGTCATTTCTTCACATGTCTAAATCGATCAATTGTTTTCTGAATTCTTCCTGTCTCAAACAGTGTTATTTTCTGACGCCACCAATTTCAAACCACAGTTCCGATCTTTGCCAGCTATTTTTTTGGGGGATTTTATTAACAACAGGAATAATTTTTACTTTTATAACATGAGATAGAACTCTCGTGGGAGTTTATCTAACGAACGTTACATCTCGTGTTTTGAATATTGATACTTTTCCACCATTTGTTTTACTTACTCGACTCCTTTACCACCGCTGGTACCGTCATGTTGAAGATCCAACTATCTTCCTTCTGGATTATAATAATTTCTCTTCGTCTTGATTCAACTGCATTATCATATTGTAAGCCTTAACGCAGCTTTACTCTCTCATTTCTTACTATTGCATGTGGTTTATACTCATAAGACTCTTTATACACTTCTCTGCTATCTTCTGTTTGTATTTACCACAGACATCCAATGTGAAATACACGTCTCTTTCATGCCATTGCTATTACTATTTGTAGGAGAGAAAAAATGATGATGATGAGGGTGGTGGTCAAAAAGTTCTTTGCGAAGCTCGCCGGAGGGCCAGTTATTCGTCTTTTTCTTCTTCTTCTTCTTCTTCTTCTTCTTCTTCTTCTTCTTCTTCTTCTTCTTCTTCTTCTTCTGTCGCCTCAAGGAAATGGGTTGCGCGGCTCGCTTTCTCGGCCGTTACACTGGGCAGTTGTGAAGCAAACACCAACTTAGCCGCACCTACTTCAATCTCTTCGTTCGTTCGTTCGTTCGTTCGTTCGTTCGTTTAACACACGCAGTCCCACGAATGGCTCCCTCAGCCTTGGTGCTGCTAGCACCCCGATTTTTAAGCTATTCCAAGACGGCCAAAATTTGCATGTCTGCAAATATCGTCTCGTTTTGGATGAGATCGGCGCGCATAAATTATGTCTTCAATAGCGGCCATATTTCTTTTTTGTCATCACTTTGTAGACAAGATACGTTCCTGCTCGTTTCGAATTCCGAGGTAAGTCACGTCTTTCGTTACTCCATTATTATAGTAATTTTATATGATTTCAGCTTCAGTTTAGTAAAACCTCACAAATAATGTTGCAGTATTATGGATTAGATTATCCTTCTTAATACTTAATTTTAAAATGTTTTACGCAGTTAACGAAGGAATGTTTGGAAAGATATTAAAGGTATTTACTATTTAAAAAAAAATCATAATAATCATAACTTCTGCACCTGTGAGATTTAGCAAGTAAATCTTGGTTACTCATTCGGTACTGAGTTCGATCTTCACTCGGTGAAACATTAACGTGACCTTCAAAGAATTAAACATTTCAATATTCCCAGGGGCATTAAATCTCATCTCTGTCTGATTACCAATATAGTCTGCAGTTGCCTTGGAATTACAAAAAGTAAGAAAATTCATGATAATCATTTGTAAGAAATTCACGTGCCGTCCTGAAAAGACATACCAGTCAGAATATTTGAACCCATTAACTACCAAATTTTTTTCATGCACATTTTTGGTTCAGAGAAGTGTCTTAGGAGTTTATTATTTATTTAGATGGAACTCGTGAGCCCGAGTGGGTCGCCAATATAAGAGAAGGAAAACTTGGAATTTAAACTTTCGCTGCTTTGTGGCTATACCCAATCATGTGAAAAGCTTCGTGGGTAAAACCCTGAATCAAATCCGGAGTACGAGGACCTAAGTACGATGTAATGTTCAAGTTCGTTCTGGCATGTCCTGTGACCACGCCGGTGGCAATCTGTATTGGCCCCTACCTTTCCTTTGAACAACATCGATGGCGTGGATAAAGACGTTTTGCATAAACAATAGCCTGTCTCTCATAAAACGCTGCCCAGATCTGCGCTCTGGAGAGGACAATCAGCAACTGAGGCATAATTCTTTGGGTACAGATCCATGGTGTCTAGAGACTGAGGATCCCACATAGCCTATCTTAAAGCTATATTTTATCATTATATATTCACTACTGCTACAAACGTCATTTTGTGGATACCTGTGTTTGAATAAACACTATGTTTTTTTTTAAAACAAAACAGTGTGAATTGTGTCTACTGTCTTGTGCATTCGAGAAGGTTACTAAAGTAAATATGCACTCCACCACTGATACACAAGTTTAGGAAAATAAGTAAGATTGCGAACTTTGCAAGACCTCCTATTGTCTTTAATTAGATATATTGGTTCCTGATTGATGCAAGAAATACTTTCAATTCTTCGTTGCAAATTAATCTTTTTATCAACATTTCTTTGTCTGCGTTTAATTCCGGATTATCATTGATTACAAAATAGACAGATGTGTTGGATTCTTAATTTCAGCCACAATTTGAGGAAAACTGACGACATTAAATTCTACCTATTCTAAGCATTCTTTAGTAAATAATTTCCGGGACTTTTATTCAATTTCCACTTTCACTTTACGTACAGACATTTAACTCAACCAATAACATCACGGGATGTTGATATATAATATTTATAGTTCGGTAAGTTTTCTTTTTCTCCAGTGACATTTGAATATTCTTTGAGGTCCATGCTAAATGAATATAATCTGATTACTTACAAAAAAAAAAAATTTTCTTTTGTTATTTGAAAAGATGAAAACCAGGACATTATTTTTAGCCCGAAGTAGGCTGTATGAATTATAAATGCGTTCTCATATTTAAAAAGAAAAAAAAACATCTTTATCTCGTCCCTTTTGGAATTAGGCTAGAATCCATATCACTTGTGAATTGCCATGGGGTCTTGGGAAAGATAGTAGACATGTTTTCTGTTGTCTTTTCCACGGTATAGAATTCAGAGTTTTCCTACTTTTAGACTGGTTATTACCTTAGGTTAAAAAGCCAAAGCTATCCTAATATTTAACCCGCGGCAAAGGGGAGAAGAGATAGATCTTCGCCTCGAACATAAATGGCTGAAATATAAACTCGTTTCGACGATAATTTCTTCGCTGATAACCGCTGTTCTGCCCGTATAGCGTTTTCATATACATATAAAAAATAATTCTCCTGTGAAGAAGCAGAGTATTTAGCCAAATATTTGAAAAATAAAGTTAAAATTTGATTCCGAATCAAATCCACGACACTGCTAACATATCTGACACACTGGATTAATATTAATACTTTTTGTTTTATTATTTAAATTACGTTGCTCGACTAGTTAACATGGCTATCATTAGGAGAATAAATACCAGCTTGTTTCTAGCAGTGAACTACTGGAGTGAATGGGTGTTTCTGAAGAAAGTGGACTTTGTAGTTTTCATTTGTTTTTTATCGTAAATTTTGGTCAGTCCTGGTATTGGTTAAATGGCGTCTTTCAAGATTTTTTTTTAATAGAGGCTGAGAGATTCATGAGTCTCAGAATTCCCTCCTTAGTATTAGGTTGGTGCAAAAATAATTTCGTTTTCTAACATATGTTACTATGTGAGAAAACGAAATTATTTTTGCACCAACCTAATATTTTTGACAGCTTTATTGGTTGCTGAGAAGGGTATGCGTGTGTTAAGTGTATGTTATCTTTTAGCTTGTTGGGAGTGTGTGTAGATGTATATATGTTTGTGTGAGTGTGTGGATGTGAGAGACCTCTAAACCTCTGCAAGCATTTCTGTCTATTATGATCGATAATATAGATAGGGGTTGATCTATGGGATTATATATTAATTCTATCTGTGTTGTTTAGTCTGTGGTTAAGTCCGCCTGGACAAAGTGTATCCAGGCGCAACATTTTGTTGTCTTCATGCTGCTTTAGCATTTTTCATAGATTAATTTTTGTATCTATTTTTATTTTTTCAATTATAATGAATTTTGCATGACTATTTAAATCATGTTTTTCTAGGCGGAAATGTGTTCTACATGAAATAATCTTTCGTGGGGAGCCGACTTGGTCCGATTCCGATAATTATTAATATTGTAGTGAAAGGGTAATTCAGATTTTCCCACATATTTTCTGGCATATGTGCATTCTGATAGGTAAATGTTAGGGCATCTACAGTTGTGGTAGATTTGGAAAGTAGTCATAGTGACTGAGCTAGAGAACAAATTGGTATGTCTAATGCGGTTAGAACATAGACCCCTTTTGTTGTTACATGGTTGGAAAACTCCTGCTGCTTTTATTCTTTGTCTATTACGGGTTACCTTATCGTTTGACATTCGGTTACTACCTATAATCTACTTGAGGTTATTAGGTCTACGATATGCTAGAAGGTCGGGTTCCTCAAACAAAGTTGTTAGGTCTGGTTTGAGATGCAGTCCCTTAGTGGAGGGAGAGTTGTTACTAGACGGATGCATCTGGATTTATTTCTAATTTTATACTTTAGAGTGTCTTCTCTAAGTGTGGAAATTACTTGATTTATTTGTCCTCTGATTAAGGGTTGTTTATATTCACGTGTTGTGAGTTGATGCGCAAGATTTTAGTGTGTTTACTTTTTTCTTCATTGTTAGAACATATTCTTCTGATTCTAAGTGCTTGTGAGTAGGAAAGGTTCTCGTTAGGTATTTAGGGTGGGAAGACTAAAATGTAGATATTTAAGGGTGTCGGAGATGTTAGTATGTAGGGTCGTTTGTAGTTTTATGTTTTTATCGATGTAGATGCGGGTGTCTAGAAATGTTATCGATATATATATATATATATATATATATATATATATTACATGAATCATTCATACAAAAAGCAGATATAGAAGTTAATGATATAAATAACGAGAATACATCTTCGCAAACAAATTTAATAAAGTACATTAACCCCGAACCTGTAGATGAATGTTATGATCCCTGTTTATAAATTCCAGTTGCATAAGGGTTTTTTTTATTTTTTTACAACCTTTCATCTGTTCATACAGACATCATCAGGTATGGAAATAGATTTGTTTTTTACTTCCCGGAAATAACAGGACAACGAAAGAATAGATGTAATCCGAAATATGTTTTTAGAAATGTGTTATTGTTAATTGTAAGAAATGTTTTTGGAGCGTGTGGTCGCAACGCTGAGGTTGAAGTTTTAAATTTTAAGATTGCGCGTTTTTGTACTAATATGGTAATAAGAGAATTCTTTTGTCCTGGTAGGGTTTTCAGTCAATGTGGCATGAACTAAATTGTTCAATAAATACAGGAATGTCACAGTTATTATCCGAAAGTTGCACGTCGGATCAGTTATTTTAATATCAAGCTCCTGGTGCAGTTCAATTTACATTACATGAATCATTCATACAAAAAACAGATATAGAAGTTAATGATATAAATGGCGAGAATACATCTTCGCAAACAAATTTAATAAAGTACATTAACCCCGAACCTGTAGATGAATGTTATGATCCCTGTTTATAAATTCCAGTTGCATAAGGTCTTTTTTTTTTAAATTGTTTTACAAGCTTTCATCTGTGCATACAGACATCATCAAGTATGGAAATAGATTTTTTTTTACTTCCCGGCAATAACAGGACAACGAAAGAAAGAAATTCTTACAATTAACAATAACACATTTCTAAAAACATTTTTCGGATTACATCTATTCTTTCTTTTTTAAGATAATGTTTTACTGATACAGGTACTAAGTAAGGGAATAAGACGAACCCAACTGAAATTGAAACTCGACTCTCCGATTAAAAATTCTGAGACGTTATCTTTTTCAAAAAATGGTGAGTTCGAACCCGGGTGGTTTGGTCAAAAAGTAAACGTTCTAACAAATCGACTAATATATACATATATAGGTATAATATAATCAATAATCACAAGATCTATGAGCCGTTTAGGTGGTAAAGTCACTAGGATATGTACTGTAGACTTAATCTCAATAAATTTGTCTATACCAGGATAGCTTGACGGAACCCATCTCACTTCCGACTGGTTTTGAATTCAGAATTTTCTTTCTCCTAAATTGGTTGCTTTAGCAAGTCTAAGGAGCTTAATCTGCCATCCTAATTGACCTATTTGTAGAAGGAAATGGTTTTGTGCCTTTACAAAACGGAATTAAACAGAAACGAGCGGAATTTAAACTCAGCGCAGGACATACCAGTGAGTATGTATGGAGAGGGAATATACACACATATACACGCATACTGACAGAAACACACAAAAATGGAAATAGGGGTCATTAAAAGATAATATACCAATAAGTATTAGGTTGGTGCAAAAATAATGACGTAATAAAGTCGTTTTTTGACGTATTTTTAACGTCAAAAAACGACATTATTACGTCATTATTTTTGCACCAACATAATAATTCATCATTTCTCTCGGACCAATCTTAATTGTTTTATGACCCTTCGTGCAGAACTCTTCACTGCCAATTCAAGAAAGACATTCGGATTACCAAGAAAAAAAAAGAGAATGTTCCATATCGCGAACATTTAATATCGAAAAACATAAATGAGAAAAAAATTAATTGTTTTTAATAATATGTGGAAATCTCCCCCCTTGGCTTGATGACGGTCGTGAGACCAGAAAGATATGTAACAAAATTATGGAAAATAAACCGTAATATTAAAAGAAAAAAAATATCCACATTCCAACCAAAAAGTTTGCGTTATCTCTCTTCTTTTAAATATATATATATATATATATATATATATATATATATATATATATATATATATATATATATATATATATATATATATATATATATATAAAAGTTATTATTGTTATAGTATATTATATCCTTATGCTTTATATATTACAAATACTGTGTTTATACATCAGTGTCTACCGCAATGTTTCTTTTGCTGCCTGCCGGATTCTGTAATATTTATTTAATTGATGAGGATGAATTTCTTTTATTTTCACTGTCCCTGATAGGGGACAATATGATATTTCTGAGTTAAGTCTTTCAAAAATCAGGGATTGACAAACCTCATATGAAAAATATACAATTAATCAACATCTATATGAACCCGGCGGAAGTAATTGTCTAGCTTTAAGCCTATTGATACTGCTTTCATTTATTGCCCTAATGCAATGCTTTCATAATTTTATACTTAGTTTTAAAAAAGATGGTGAATAGAAATTCTAAAATTAAAGTCTTGACGCTATTAAAAATAAATTACAATAATGAGAAAAATAAGTATTAATTAATTGCATCGAGAAAAACGTGACGAGATTCCAATCTCAATGGTACTAACCGAGGAGTTGTAAGGATTTTTTCAAGTGTAGCCTAGATGTGGCACAAGGCCGAAAATAGGGGAATACCCTGTGAGGATCGAACTCACTAATCAGTCACAATTGTTCTAGCGAGACAAACTTGCTAACCATTACACCGCCTCGGGGTGCCCAATGTGGAAGAGTTGTAAACAATCCCCAAAACCTACTTTGAAAATAGTATCGTTTCATTACATAGTATTGAAATATATGCACATATATCGGCACATTTGAGAATAAACGTGACATAATAACCATAATTTCTGTTATTATATATTTCGATATAATAACTATTGTACATGTAACATTCTATTCGTAGATGCGTGTAAATATTTACACTATAAGAGCGGGGGATGTATCAGGACTAAAAAAAATATGTGTGTATCACATATTGCTATTTGTTAAACATTGTATTTGGCATAGCGCTTTTTATTGACAAGGACTTTTAACATAATACAATTATCTGTTTGGAAAGTAGCAAATTGAGTAGAGGGAAAAATAATATAAAACAATGTCTACATAAACGAATTCACTATATATGGACCTATAAAAATGACAGTAAGATTCCGTTCATAGAGAATAAAGAAACGAAAAACGAAGAAGAAATCATCAGGTCATAAAACAAAATACAGAATCACCAATTTGCAGCAACATACCTGCATCTAACTATTTTTTTCTCTCTAGAAAATCTTTGAATTGGCGTAAACGAGTATGCCCTCTTCAATTAGCGACGATAGATACAAATAAAACTAACAACAAAAATAATTTTTTCTTTTATGTCGTCCTTAAAGTTTCATTTTGTATATGATTAATAATAAGAAAAGAAGGCATGAACTCATTGGTTTATTACGTTTCGTCAATTCACACATGCAGATTTGCCGACAATTCTGCAGAAATGCAGTCACACAAGAACAAGTTTTCTTTGTATACAGCCTTCATGAACTCAATGAATACACTGAGAAAGAAGAACAAGTCATTACACTATTTATATTTGTACTATTTTCATCGTCTTTGTCGTTATTATTACAACATTTCGGCCATTGTACTCTCGGGGCTTCCTCAGGTGTATCTCGATCTGGTCAACCATTACGTAATTCCGAACGGTACCCTCTATTTAATCGAGGGGAGTCGAAGACTGTTCTCATTTCACTGCCCTTGTCTAGAGATATCTTGTCTAATTCTTATTGATAGAACTGTTCGTCCAAGTACACACTGCCCAGCCCAGGGATTGAACTTATAAGCATTATGTCAGGTAAATGCACGAAACAACTCTTTAAAAGAGGAGGCCATTATCCTGTAGGACCAGATGTTGTATTCTGGTATATTTACATATATTAGGTTGGTGCAAAAATAATATCGTTTTTTGACGTTACGTCAAAAAACGATATTATTTTTGCACCAACCTAATATTTTAGTCTACCAACTTGTGTGTTTACTTACATTTATATCTTGGCCAGACGACCCACGTATGTGTTTTTTCACCGGATTTATTCAAACTATATAACGAGACGATATTAAGCGAACTAAAAGTTTTAACGTATTTTTTTGTGTATAGCACGATACATTTTGAACGAAAATTAAAGGCAAAAATCGGTGGGTGTCGTATTTTACAAAACAAAACTTTTTCAGAAACAGTTACTCGGCTAAAAAAAAAGGTTTATTTGAAAAAGCAATGTTCTAAATACATTTAGATAGCAAAATAGATAATAAAAGACAAAATAGTCTGGCGTTGATAACAACTGTTTACAAAAGTTATTTAATATGTCGACAATATTTTCTCTTTGGGAAAAAAGTATAATGTTTAAAATTAGAAAGCATTTTCTCACAAGATAAAGTTTGATTATATTTTCATTTTCTTATTTATTTTTAGAGTTTTCCTGCTACTGCATGAAAGACTATATATTTTTTTTTATTTTCATAATATATTAAATTATTGAAATATAATAAAGTCATATCAAACAGAAAAAAGTAGGCTAGATTAATATATTATAATGCATTACAGGGCATATTTAAAAGGAAACTTTTCCCGAAAATTCGAAAATAAATTTGAAAGAAATTAAGAGAAGAAAAACGCGTCGGCTAAGCATCCAGTTTCTTTATATCCTTTAATATCGTGAAAAATTAAATATTTTAGGCAAAAGTATGCACGATACTGAGATTTTTGTTGATAATATTTGTACAACTTTGAAAAGAAATTCCATAGTAATGGCTGTGCTACGGCCTTGTATTATACTCAAAGTTGTAATTTATTGATTCCTTGTTTTACCTTTAGAAACACTGGGTTGTATGATACACCAGTAAATACGGTATCATGATTTATTATCGGCGAGCATAATCTTAAAATCTTCAAATACACAGATCGAAATATGCTGATGGCAGATTCAGAAATTATACTAAAAATATTAAATTAAACAAGGTAATAACAGTAATCAAAACAAAAAAAACCCTAATATTTAAATGACAGACTGTTTTGGTTTTCCACTACAGAGACATCCCAAGGAAGTCAAATCCAAGCAGGTGCTGAAAACTAATTATCAACGTCTTGTAGTAACAAAAATCGTAAAATGTGGCGGCGAAATGCAATATATATATATATATATATATATATATATATATATATATATATATATATATATATATATATATATATATATATATATATATATATATATATATATATATATATATATATATATATATATATATATATAAAATAGTAATTCATCGAGTCTGAAAGAAACCTCAACAGGATGCAGAAAGCACTAGACGGCCGTTTCGTTCTATATTTGGGGACTCATCAGCGGAGGACCGGTGGAACGGTTGGTATGATGTTTCCTTGACAACCTAACTGTCAGGGTTTCAATTCTCGGTAGTAGATGCGCACTGCTGATGGGTCCCAAATATAGGACGAAACGGCCGTCCCGTGCTTTCTGCATTCTGTTGAGGTTTCTTTCAGACTCGATGAATTACTTATTTATATATATTTATTGTGTGTGTGTGCGTGTATGTATAATTTCTATTATGGCAGTGAATACTGAAAAGTGTCCTCAGAGATGAAGAAGAGATCGCAAGCGACAGAGATGCGGTTCAAATACTAAGAATACTACGGACAGAAGACCTGAACACCCAAGAAGTGTTAAGAAAGATAAGATGAACAAGAAAATATGTATTTCATAGCAGAAAGAGACAACTGACATTTCAGGTAAATATAATGTGGAGAATTTAGAACCCACATGACATATGTAAGTCAAGAATATGAAGCAGAAACAGCGAATAACGTAATTAAAGATGATGTGTGTATCCTCCATTCATACAAACACTTTAATTAGGTTGCAGAACAAGAAGAAAACCTGCAGGAGATTCGAAGTCATCTAGAGACCGTGGTTTAAGCCAATACCGATTTTATTGAATAAATTTTCTCTTTAATATTTAAAGATATTTTGGGTTAATTTTTGAAGATTTATTTTGTTAAAATGAGATGTCAGTTTATTTTCATTCTTGCGTAATGTAGACAACAATTTATCCATCGCACCCTGTATATTCAGACAGTTGGTGTCATCATTACCGTTTAGGCCGTTGTACCCTTCGAACATCCTCGGGTGTATGTTGATATGAGTAGCCTACAAGTAATTGTGATATATATATATATATATATATATATATATATATATATATATATATATATATATAAATGAACATAGAAGTCAACACTTATAGGCGACAGTCTGTTTCATGCTATATGCAATCGTCAGGTCACATATGCTGTTATTTTTCTCGGCTATTTATATATATACGGGTTAGTGGTGCATTTTATTGTTATTTTGTTTATAACAATAAAAAAATAGAAATAAAACATAAATAAATACTATGTTACTTAAAAATCGAAAACCGAAAAGAGAAAATATACAAGTAAAATAAACTGACCTAAATTCATCCAAGTAAATAAATAAACAAACCAATCCCAGATAAAGATAATCAATTAAAAACTATTCCCTCTAAAATAATACTTAGAATGAACTACAACAATCAACCCCAAAATTGAACAAATAGCTTTAATTAAATTCTCAAACCAAAACAAAACTGTTAAATAAGTGATATAAACAAATTTTTAGTACGTTAATAAATAAATAAATAAATAAAATAAGAAACAAAAAAATAAAAAATAAAAACAAGCAATATAATTTGACCCAAATAAATAAACAAACGACTTCCGGTAAAATAACCACCATAATAAAATACCCACAATGCACCACTAACCCGTATATATATAAATAGCTGAGAAAAATAACAGCATATGTTGCCTGACGATTGCATATAGCATGAAACAGACTGTCGCCTCTAAGTGTTGACTTCTTTGTTCACTTTTATATTTACACACGCTCTATCTCTGATATTGAGCACTTTATTCCATAAATATAGCACACCTTAAGACTATATTTCTTTATATATATATATATATATATATATATATATACTTACATACACACACACACACACACATATATATATATATATATATATATATATATATACATACATATATATATATATATATATATATATATATATATATATATATATATATATATATATATATATATGAAAATTTCTCAGAGTTAACCTGTAGAAAAGACAATATTTATAAATAAAAATGACAATATGAAAACTGCAATAGTTACCGACGCGTTTCGTCCAATGTAGACTTTCTCAAGGCAAAAAAGGAAATCAATTTATTTAAACAAAGTAACTAATAATAATAAAAAAAACAAAATGTCCTATATATATACATAAACACACACACAAATGTATGTGTGAAGTGGAGCTAAAACATATTTGGACCGATCAAAAAGATACCTCCCTCCAAAATTCTGAAATTTGAGCACTGAAATCTGATTTCGCGAAATGGCTTGACATTTTCAGAATAAACTCTAGGCACGGCGATATCGCTTATTTATAATATAGGATATTCTTCTTCTTTCAAGGGAAAAAATCTCCATCAAGTGTGGTAACTCCTGTTGGTCTCTATGAAAACGCTCCCCTCACGTCGCCGTGTTGTTTTCTTTCCGTCGAGCACGCTTCTCTCTGGACTGGACCCGGCAACAAACCTCAGTTTCTCCTCTTCTTACTGCAACCCCCTGCGTAAATCGTGTCTCCAGCGTAAGTGATCGTTGGTGATGTCTTCTCACCTCTCAATGTCCATGTCCAGCGAAGTCATCGCACTTTTTATGACGTCTTTGAATTTAAGATGGTGTTGTCCTTATACCCTCTTGCCGGTTACCATTTCCACGTACAGAAGGAACTTCGGAACCCTTTCATTCGGTATACGGTGTACATGTTCAAGCCAGCGAGGCGTTTTGAACCAGCTTGATAAAAATTTTGAATGTTTTTTTTTTTAATTCGTTTAATAAAAGTTTTTCTTAAAGAGTATATAGTTTAATCAAGATTAATTTATTATCTGGAAAAACTTACTTTTGCTGTACCAATGCCTCTCATTACTCGAAAACATGATGTCTAATGTGGACGATTGCGACGCCACTAAATTCCACGCTGACGCAAATTTGTTGAAAATCTCGACTGATTTCTTCATGATTTATTTTTTTCTCTTGCGTGAATTATCAAGGAAAGAGAGAAGGACGACTAATGGCAGTTCTAGCGGCAAGTTATTAAACTGCTCTCTAAAGATTCCGTCCGTAACCCGCCGAACCACAGGTCAGTTTGTACGTTTCGCATCTAATCTTCCCCTTCGCAGTTTAACTGCCTCTGAAAATCTTCCTTTTATATTTCACCTTTTGAGTGGCAGAGTACTTCCGGTTCCGGGCCGTGAGGCTTCTAGAATGATTAGGGTCTTCTACAAAAGACCGGATTTCTCCCGAACGATCTCGAATCGGAAGTCCTTCGTCATTTATTTATTTATTTAGCGGATTCAGATTCCCTACCTGATTATAAATAGCACAGGTCAATCACATGCACCCGTGAAAGCCTGGCGTACCCCTCAGTAGTGTTGAACTTTCTTCTTACTGAGGAGTCGATTTTAAAAGCTTTTCACAGAAATTTAAATTTACTCTTTCGTTTTGCGACTGGATGATCAGTTAGAGCACATGGTAGTAATTTCTACTGTTGCTAAAAATTCCTTTTTCTTTCTTATTTTCTTAAATTAAGTTTTATTTTTCAAAGAAGCTAATATAAACTTAGGCTGAAATGTTTTACATGCCACCCATTGCATAGCATTACGTAGCACTATATATATATATATATATATATATATATATATATATATATATATATATAATTGGTGTATACGGAATGAATTCCAATAACCAATAATTACTATTCTTAAAAGAGTGCTCAATGCAAAGTAGAGCAGATATAATTATTTTGTAACAACGTTTTCCCCTTGCGAAGGATCGTTAATCAATTTGAAACATTTAAAACCATTTATTTTACATTCAACATCATCACTTGATAAGACACCGGGGGTGTTGAAACAAAATGGCTATTTTTGTAGTGATTTTATAACATATTTATGTTATATTTTAAAAAAATAAATAATTATATATATATATATATATATATATATATATATATATATATATGGAGAGAGAGAGAGATGAAATATAGATTAACATTAAAATAATAAGAGAATAAATACCAAATATGAATATTTCTATTTTAAAAATGTAACAGATTTCGCTGTTATTTAATACCAATCAGAACATTTTCGAAAAAAAAAAAAAAAAAAAAACAAAAAAAAAAAAACATATATAATGTTAAATTTAAAACTAAAAAGAAAGCTGGGGAAGATAGAAAAGGGAAAGAGAAAATGAATGACGCGGAGAATGAAATTAGATAAATAAATAAGTCAATCGTGTATGAAAGCAAAAGTAACGAAAGTGACAGTGACTGTAAAATCTAGGGAATAAAGAAAAAGAAAAGAAAAATAAATGAAATAAAAAGGTGACGAAATATTATTAAGAACTAAAATAAGTAAAGAAAATATAAAACAATGGTAAGAAAAGAGAACGAAATATCGTAGGAAAAGAATGAAAGAGCAATGTAATATGATACAAAAGGTAAAAGAAAGAAATGATATGTTGATAGAGGGAAAGAAATAGAAACTAACAAGAAGAATATAAGAAATAAAGAAAACTAAGTAAAAAAAGGAAACAAGACAGAGATATAGATAGAAAGGATATAAGAGAAAAAGAAAGAACGAATTATAAATAAAAAGAAAGACAGAGGAAGATAAAGAAAGAAGCAAAAAAGAAAGAACACGAAAAAGAAAGACCGATAAAAGAAAAAGAAAAAAAAAAAAAGAAGACTGAAGCAGGATAATGATATTAAATTTTAAACTGAAAAATAAAGAAAACACTTGTAAGAAAGAAATAAAAAAAATTTCGAAAGAAAAGAAACAAAGACAAAAATGAGGAAGAACAAAACAATTTAAAAATTAAAAAAAAAAAAAAATGATAGAAAAATTAAAAAACGGAAGAAATAAAGGAAAACTATATTAGCAATAAACAAGGAAATTATGGAATTTCGCGTAACCACACAAACTCTTCTGTCAACGAATATTTTCGGTGGCTAAGCTGGCGTCTCTGGACTAGAAACGAAATAATACTGATGGATGAAGATTAATCGACAAATTAAAAAATAAATATTACAAAAAAATGAATGAAAAAAAGCATAAATGTTTGAAACAGAGAGAAAAAAGAATATGCGTGTGTGGCCCAAACGAATCAATTAAATTATCACGTCTTAATTAGACCTCGTAAATTAGCGGTTTTTGAGAATTCATTCTTGTATGGCAGTTCTTTACAGACCTGATGAACTTAAATTATATTAGGGTTTCGGGGAAATGCACGAATTTTTCAACGAAAAATCAAATCTTCTGACAAATTAATGAAGAGAAAACTGTAATTGAGAAAATGAATCAGTGGCTAGAACAGAAGGTTTGCCTATGCGCATACCAGCTATTTCTTTTTAACAATAGAAGAATACCGCTTTTTATTTAACCATTAATGTGTCGATGTGTCTTTGCGTAATTGTGTATATATGTGTGTATACGTCTCTCTCTCTCTCTCTCTATCTATCTATCTATATATATATATATATATATATTTTTATATATGTATATATATATATATATATATATATATATATATATATATATATATATATATGTACATATATGCTCAAGGGTAAAGATCGTATTGGCAGTGTGACCTGTCCTGATAACATATATTCCATATGTTCAGGATTTCATTAAAACTGACGGCGTCTGGTTGGGTCCCGATCTCCTATTGGAAATGAATTAGTCGGAGGTGTGGTAAATGGTCGCGTGCACTGTTCGCCTGTGGTCCCGAAGGATGTTTACCTTAAAGGGGAAGATGGAAGTATGTGCTGCGCACATCTAGCCGATTCTCCGTATTCCACTTCTGTATGCCACAGTAATGTGTTAGTAATGGTTTTGTTCTCCTTGTTGGGTGGCAGGGCTCCTAAGATATGTCGGGAGATGTGTTACTTCCACACAGTTCTGTTTGTAACAATATCGTACCACCTTTGACTAAGGCTAAGCACTATGTGTTCCTTTGCTTACAAGGCGTTATGCGAGTCGTGATGTAAACGATGCAGCAGAAAGAATTCTACGGGGACGAGAAGTTTACGTCTTCTCAACTAATCTTATTCTTCAGGTATCAACTTAAAGTGAAGATTAGGACGGAAAGGAAACGACTCTATCCATCAGAATTTGGCAAAAGGTCGATGAGACTTGCGTGTCTGTGTCGAGTAAAAGGATCTGATTTAGAATGGCATTTTGATGCCGGTTAGGCATAAGGATATTGGACATTCTGGATTGAAAATTGGCAACTCTGCCCTAAAGAGAGTGGTTTACATTTGTTTTACTTTTAGTGTTTTCCTTCAAACTTAGCTAGGGGACGTATACTCATTGGCGTCTTTTAGTTTTGTACCTAATTTGTTTAGTTTAATTTCCCCTTCTCTCCCCAGTTCGGTAACCAGAGATGTCAGTCCACTGGTGGATGAGGAATGCCTTTCTACGAAGTAGCTTTAACAATTCTGGATAGGATTTACATTAAAAAGAAAAATGAAATCATAGTGGCTACAAGACGTCAACTACCCACAGATTCCATTGACTGATTTTATCAAGCTTTGATAAAAGTAAAGACAGTGATCCCTCGCTAATTCGCGGTTCACGACATGAAGCTATTGGAGTAGAAGAGACGGCTGCATTTAATATTTTCAACAGTGAAAAGGCGTGAGCGGGATGCTAGCGTAGTTGAGCGCTTAAATTCATGAAGTCTGGGAACCAGCGAAAGCAGCTCATCGGAGCAGTTACCGTGAAAGTGTTTGTAAAAAAGACAGAGGGAAGCAACGGCATGTCTGTGAGAGAGCGGCTGCAGACGAAATGCCAGATCAGGGCCAATTACATTGCATATCTGTCTCTAAGATTTTATCAAGGACCTTGAGAGAATTAGAAGGGGCTCCAGACCATATATGGCAGCAGTACTCCATGCAAGGGCGAATGGTTGATTTGGAGATTTGAAGGATCGACTTCGACAAGAAAAAAATCCTGGCGCGGCACAGGGAGCCAATTTTCCTTGCGGTGGACGAAGCTATTGACTCAATGTATTTGTTCCATCTCAGGCCAGCAGACAATGTGAGACCGAGCAGTCGCAATGAGACGCTCTCGTAGAGTTGAGCGTCAGACATTCTAATGGGAGGCAGGGATAGATAACTCCTTCAATAAAAGCATTAGTATTCTGGAGAAGACCCTGCTAGGGATGAAATGAATGATGTAGTTTATATTTCTATTTGTCCTTTAATTAATGTATTTAAATGTAGATCAATAAATGTACTAACCGGATCTTTCGAGATTGTGTGTTGCATTGGTAGTTTTGATTCAGCTCACCAAATCCTAAAAAAAAACAAAAAAACAAAAAAAACATTCACGCTAAACATAAATGAATAAATAACTTACAAGGGATTATCACTGATGACTGATTCTTTTGCTAGAGTACCGGTCAATTTATTTAAAATTAAGAGATCCATTTAGTTTGACTTTATTCTCACTCAGTATAGAAGACAGACTGATGACACTTGCTTGCTTTATGAACTACTCTTCACTCAACTCTTCTGAAAACATATACAGTGTAATCCGGATATAAGAGACCCGGATATAAGAGAAACCCGGATATAACATAGATATTTTCTCTGGTCCCAAATTACAGCCTGTGTTAATGTATATATAATAGACCAAACCCGGATATAAGAGACTTCTTCTCCGGTCCCAACAACTCTCTTATATACGGGTTACACTGTAATATGTTTTTTTTTTTCCTTCCAAAGAGAGAAGTTCTCTGCTGGAGGGTGGGATTTCGCTTTCTACATAAGTCCAGATCATTAGGAGTGAAAACAGAGAATGTAATTCCAGAAACTTTTCTGCTGGGGAACCAAGTTATGTGCCATTCGTGGTACACTCTTAGGTGATCATATATCTTTCCATACCTGACTGACGCAGCAGATTTTTCCCGCAGTAGGTTGCCATTTCTTTCTGCGGTAGACCAGTAGGGAGAAGGGTATTAGCGCGTAAGTGAATGTAATGGATTCGACTAGAATTCGAACTCGGCTCACCGATACCTCACTCCGAGCCACTATCCATTACTCCACCTAGTTTTCTTATCTGAATTGTTTGATGAATCACAAATTCTTTATTTAATGGTTGAATAAACTTCTTGAGAGTTCTACGACAACGGAAAACCCCGGGAATTTTCCTGTTATTTTGTTAAATATTTCAGCTTAACAACATTGTTAGAATATTGCAGTAGCAATCATATTTATGAATAAAGGTAAGTAAGATGGTAAAAATGAAAATATTTTAAATTGACAATTTTTTCCATTTCCTTGAGACAGACATTAAATATATAGGAGCATTATTTTTACTATTTATATTCGGACTATTGTCTGCATCACTGTTGTTGCTATCACTATGTTTTGGTCGTTGTGACTTCGCCAGTGTTCTTCAGGTGTATATCGATCTGGTTAACCAACAGGGAGTCTTGAAATGAACCCTTTATTTTTAATCTACAGTGGTAGACTGTTCTCATACCACTACTCATGTATAGGGATATCTTAGAGTCCATTTTCTTTTTTTAGTACTATCCAGTATGGCTAAGAGCAAAGACGAGGGCAATAGTCCGATAAGAAATAGTTTATAACTCCTCATCCAGGATTTTAGACAAAAAATGAGAGCATTATTACCCTCGCTATTTTCTCTCTCTCTCTCTCTTTCACTAAAACCAAATAACCCCTCTGATATATCTTTTCCTTCATTCCTCGCAAACAAAACTGAATAGTTCATTAATCACAAGGCATTATCAGGGTATAACTTAACTTTCTAACCAATAATAAAAACACGAGGAATTTTGATGATTACTTTAAAATATATTAGAACAGCCATTATTTCTTTTCTGGCATCGTAATATATTGGTCAGCAAACTAGTAGGTCTTCAGTTGTGATTTAGAATTTATCAAGGTTCCATATATTTATGGCCTGTTGGAAAAAGCTAAGCTTGCAAAATAAGATATATATATATATATATATATATATATATATATATATATATATATATATATGTGTGTGTGTGTGTGTGTGTGTTCAGGTATGTAGAAAAATAGGAAAGAACACGTTAGGTAAATAATCTAGGGTTCTTTAGTATTTTTGTTTTTATTTTTTAAAAACAGTGCTCCATACAGAAGTAGAGCTTAGATTATAACTATTATATATATATATATATATATATATATATATATATATATATATATATATATATATATATATATATTTACATATATATATGTATATATTATATATATATAGATAGATAGATAGCTAGCTAGATAGATTGATAGATAGATAGATAATAAAAGGCTTAAACACTAATATTCCAGGGTCATAATTTATGCTACTGGAATCGTAAATACGATCCAATTCATCATTTACGATTCCAATGGAATAAATTATGACCATAGAATATTAGTGTTTAAGCCTTTTTTATTATATCCTTACTCCGTCCTGGACATTGAGTTCTACCTGGATTCTATCTTCTTGGAGTTTTTTATTCAAAAAATATACATGCATGTGTATGCACCTATGTATATAAATTTATATATTTTGCATATGTAGGTGTATATTTACTACTAATATTATCTATCTATCTATCTATCTATCTATCTATCTATCTATATATATATATATATATATATATATATATATATATATATATATATATACAACTATTTTGTTTGTTTTTGTTTTGGCTCATAATTTTTTTTAAAATTCGTATTTATAAATATGTCCCCGCAAAAGTACCAAATCCGTAACTGACATACCTCTTAGAATTTCACTGCCGGGCAATGTCAATCTAGAAATAAAATCCCTCTAGCCTTGTCTACAGTATAAAAATCACGCTAACAAATTTGAAAGGGATGAAAATAATAATAATTTGGAATGACATTTAACAGAATACCAACATTTAGTAATTGAATATTAATAATGGCGGTCACATTAAATATGACCTGTGTCGCATGCTTAACTTACAGGGTGCTTCTAAAACATGAGTGAATCTCAAGCAAGAAATGCCTTGCTAATCCCTTGTTCGCGAAACGAAGCCAACTTGAATTGCCAAGTATTAAACGAAAATTAAATGAAGTCTGCCTTTCCCATTTTTCATGATTTCACACACACAAAAAAAAAACATGCAAATGAACGCTTAAAAGCATAAACACACATGACCTAGCGGATAGTGAAGCATTAAAACAAAATTATTTTCATTTCTGGTTAATATCTTAGAGCGACATTCGTAAATTATTTAAAATTTGTTTAAAATGAGAATACTAAGGAAAGAAAAACGGCGTAGCTGTATTAATTTCCATAATAAATTCTGTTTACAAAATTGTTATCGATCTACAACCTTATACCAAACAAATGTAAATTAAATAAATAAACTTAGAAGAAATAAAATGCATAAAGATGAAATGATATTCTACGTCAACGTCTTCTGGACTTGATCAGTTCATTTTTATGGAGATTAAGCCTAGCATCCTGACTAAACTATTAATGACCAAAGTCAGTCTTAATCTTAAATTAAATAATACATATGAAAAACAGATATCTATTGATTAATCCGATAATATCTGACAGACACGTTTCTGTGCCAGTTAGTGACAGTAGAATTCTCTTAACACTCATTATATATATTTATGGCTTCTAAATCTAATATTTATTATTTCGGATTATGTTTATCAACGATTTTTATCGATTCTATATCACTCGTATCCTATGGGTAAGAATTTTAAACGTCATATTCGTAAAACATATTTGGATCGCGGCAAATTCCATTGGGAAATGTATTATATAATATGCAAAATATTATAGCATACAGATATAAAGTTTACATTTTCCCACGTCTATCAATAGATCCAGTTCAAAATCTGGTACAAAAATAGAGATTTTTCAAGGTAGATAAGCATGGAGTTCCTCCACAGTTATAGAATGAAAGCTACACATTCTTCTTATCTTCAATTCCAGCCTAGATAGCTTAATATTATAGTAAGTAATCTGAGTAAATGTCAGTATGACGTCTACTCTTCAGTGATAGAAAAATGCGTTCATTGACCATGGAATGAATTCGATTATCATAGACTGTGTAGTTATCGTAATTTTGAACTACCATAACGAATTTACTGGTATAATAGACACCAGACATACACTTTGAGGTATCTTGTAGGACAATATTTATCATTATTTGTGGACGATGCGCAATTCTACCAAGCCAAAAGACATCATGCACTAATATTGCATATATATATATATATATATATATATATATATATATATATATATATATATATATATATATATATATATATATAATAAAATGGGCAAAGTCCGAAAATTATTTTAAGACATTTTTATGTTTATACATTCTTTTTATAGATACAAATATTTAAGTAAATGCTCTGTTTATAATAAACAGTATTAAACAACATTTACCGGCCTGAATGTCCGAAAAATTTTCTGAGGACGAATATTTTCTATGAACCTTTCTCGGACATTTAGGCCAGTAAATGTTGTTTAATACTGTTTATTATAAACGGAACATTTACTTAAATATTTTTATTTATCAAAAGAATTTATAAACATAAATATGTCTTAAAATAATTGTCGGACTTTGTCCATTTCATAATGTGTGACGTCATTTGTTTACATTTGGATGCGCATTGACAGATATGAATGTACGTGAGAGATTCATGGAAGATTGTAGTTTAAAAACAGTAAAATCGACCTTGCTAACCGAGCGATACTTTGCGGTTCAATCGGTTAAGGCACTTTAGGCGGTTCCGTATAGGATACAGGTTCGATTCCTGTCGGAGGACGAATATTTTCTATGAAAATTTCTCGGCATTCATTCGGTAAATGTTATTAGTACTGTTTATTATGAATAGAGTATTTACTTAAATATTTGCATATATAAAAATAATGTATAAACATAAAAGTGTCTTTATATATATATATATATATATATATATATATGCACATTTCATTGACTACTACAGGCAAGGTGCTTTAATGTAGTTTTTTATACAATTTCTCATGCGACTTAATATTTATTTTTCGGATGATAAATTATATAAAAACTGTGCGAATGTTCTTTTATCCGAGTGCTTTCGGCTACATATTTAGCCATTTTCAAGGATTAGATATTTTAACTGTTAAATCAGAAATAGTTTGTTGTATACATATTTTATAAAATGTTTTAATTTTTCAAATTTAATTTTTCGGTCAAGATATTGTGTCCATGTTCAAAGTTAATATTATTAATGCTGTTTTTGTTTTGTTTTTATTAATAAGTCTTCCATTATTTTTAGCTTTTATTTTGCATGTAGATGATGCTATTATATTAGCGTTGTCAACAAGTATGTTACGAATTGTGTCCGGTATGTCTCCATGAATATTTAGATGAGATCTAATTGAGCTATGGTCAGAAAAGTGTAGATCGTTTGAAAAATTGTAGAAAAAACTAAATAAAAGTACCTTGTTTGTCGTATTCAATGAAATGTGCATGGAAGAAGGATTGCTGCCTAAATACAGAAATACATACACAAACACACACTCGCACGCATATATATATATATATATATATATATATATATATATATATATATATATATATGGCAGCTGTCAATATACATTATAACACCCTTGAGCGCTTAGCCTTGGAGCGGGCAGAATGGAGATCAACGTGTTCTAGTGGACTCCGCAGTTTTCAATCTGCTTGTCTGAATCGTTTTGAAGAAGTAATAGCATAGTCTAAAAGATCAGACAATCTAACAGTGATCTCATCGCAAAATCCTCACTCTTGCTCTATATGCGACCTCCATTGTAAATCATTAGAGGGTCTTAAGGGACACTTAAGATTATCGCACAAACTTTCATAACTGAATCAATAAGCTGTCAGATTCTCATACTTCGAAACCGACGAGAGAGTCTATTATATATATATATATATATATATATATATATATATATATATATATATATATATATATTAATGCATGTTTCATTAAATAATATAAACAAGTTTTGTCTATTTATTTTAAGTAAGTTTCTTTTCATGTTGTCTGATAAGCTTAATAACATTATCATTGAAAGACGAAAGGAAATCACCATACAGATGATGATTAAATTCAGTCTAAAATAAAATGCTTTCTTAGAAGTCTTAATACTAAGCAAATAGAATATAATACTGCTTCAACTAATCCCAAACATATTAATCTCTTATATCGTAGTGAAATGCATTCTAATTATAAAAACGATGAAAATATACTAAAAAAAAATCGTAAATACTAATATATCTACAACAGATCCTAGCAAAAAATAGCTTAATCATATACTTCACTAAATCTCGTATATCCAACTTAATTCATCGCAATGATTCTTCCCCGCTTCCCGTTAGCGATTTGCAGAAAACCAACATAGTTTACAAAATCAAGTGCCCATTGGGAGATTGTATCTTTAATGGATTAATTAATATTTATGTTGGTCACATCACAAACTCGCTTTCACGACGCATGACTCTACATTTGAATGATGACTCTAACATTTTTAAACATTTAAAACAACATGCTTGGCCGCGTACACAATTCCGGAAAATCCTTGTTGAAAACACAACTATACTTAAACATAAAAACAATGAACAAAAACTAAAAATTCTTGAAGCTATATACATAAATCAGTTGAAACATAACCTGAACAAAATAAACTACGAAATTTCCACAAATATTCTTAAATGCCTATAATTGATAACAGAAGCCATTGCTTTATACTAACGGCTTCCCATAATTAATACTTCTCGTATTCACTCTCAGGTGGTCATGTGTAACGTCACGAGCTGCGACGCGATTTTCGCTTCCGCGTCCCATATATACGAGTTAGTCGTTGCGTTGAAATTTTTCATTTAACAAAAACAGACTATCATTATTGTTTCGTCTGTGTATTGGTTGATATATTGAAAAGTAACTGTCATCTTTGATAATGGCTTATTTAAGCCTAAAGCTTAGATTGGATTTAAACATGTATCAATATGGTCATTTCCTTTCGTCTTTCAATGATAATGTTATTAAGCTTATCAGACAATATGAAAGTAACTTACTGAAAATAAATAAACACAACTTGTCTATATTATTTAAGGAATCATGTATCATTGATTAAGTGCTGCCTAAAAATACACAATATATATATATATATATATATGTGTGTGTGTATGTGTATGTGTGTGTATGTATGTGTGCGTGTGCGTTCAAAGTTTTATACAATTAATGGATTTATTTTTAATCCGACAATTTTATTAATTCGAATATTTTAAGTGGATACCCGTGTTTGAAATAGTTGGGACGCAGATTCTATCCATGTCAGAGTACGCATTTTGTTTATTAACTTTTCTCGAGTGCGCTCGCCGATAGATGTCGTACACATTGTTTAAAATAATAAAAAAGGGTCATCTATTTCAAAGACGGATAGCCTCTAAAAACGTTTGAACGTATTATCGAATGCTTTACGTCTTTGAGGCCATGAACCGTATATGTGATCAACAGGTAAATGCTATGGAAGAAACGAATAACACGGAAACTTAACATTGAAAATCTGAAAGAGGGTAAATATCAATGGCACATCATAAAGAAAGAGTGTCACCCACGCATAGGAGAAGGTGTGGGAAGCACGAAAATCAGTAATAAAACTTAATGAGCTTTTGTCCGTGTATAGCTGAACGAAGACGAAAAAGGACGGTAAAAGCAATAAATTACTCAGGTTGTATATGGACACCGATTACATAGCCAAATAAACATTAAAGTTGCTTTATGGTGTACAGTGATATATTTGAATAATTCGACTGATTCTTTGTTGTTTTATCAAAATGATTCAGCCATTATATTCTCTATCCTTCTTCAGGTTGTCTGTTATTTTTGGTAAAGTTTTGAAGACTCCCAAATCGGTCGTAAAGCTAAAATTATAACGTCTGAAGATCAATTATAAAAATAAAGATCAAGAAACAAGTAGGACATGTTTTGTATATATTTATAAACACTGTCTCTTCAAGAAGTAGTCACTCTAACTATTGACAACTTCCTGTAATTAATATCAGCAAGATATCCCAATATAAAATATAAAGAGAGACGCCTTCCGTTGACTTTTCCTCAATTTTACATTCAGAATTGTTTCTCTCCTATATTAGGTGCTACACAAGGCTATAACTCACATAGAAGCTGGACAGGTGAAGAAAAACATGATTTTATGCATTTACCAAAACGTTTCAGCCGAGTTAGGGGCATAATTTCGGTCATAATTTGAACTGGGCTCATCATTTTTATTTCCGGTTTAGACAACAGTTAAAATACCTGCACATCCCAGAATAGATTGATATAGGAAAACGATAACGCAGAATTTTACACAAAAATTATTACGAGCAGTCTATACTATCAAAATCAACGTTATTATTCAAATTAATTATTGCGTTGTAGATGGCCACATCTTGTTCGATCATCAAATTTAAGCAACATTTAGCTTGGTCATTACCTAGATGGGTGATCTTTTAGAAATACTAGGTTTTGTAAACTTAGATGTGCGGGTGGTGTAATGGATAAAGGATTAAAATAGTTATTCGGATATCCGAGTTTGAATCCCCGTTGGATTGGTTTTTATTGATTTACGCGCAAATACCTTTGGGGAAGGTATGCACCTGCATCTTCTTCTTCCCAGCTATGGGCTAATTAATAAGAATTCTTTCATTAAACCAGTATTATCTCAAAAATTTCTTACCATCTAAAAATATTTTTCGCTTTAAATAACCTAAAAATAAAGGGTTGATAAAGCATAGAAAACGGATCAATCAATCTATTAGGTTGGTGCAAAAATAATGTCGTTTTCTCACATTGTAACCTATGCGAGAAAACGACATTATTTTTGCGCCAACCTAATAACAAGGGAATTTTTAATGAACGATCTTTCAAACTTTTGCCTAGTAATTCTTGGGAACAGATCAAAAGTTTGAAATTCATCCAGTTTTCTAGTAAACGTCCTATAGTATATATCTAAGTATGAAATTCATATTTTGTTCTATTTTATTACATCTATTAGAAGCATAACAAAATTGATTAAACGACTATTTATTAATTATTAAATACTATTGTCGCATTATACAAGATTAAATTTGTATTGGCAATAATATTAAGATGCCCTCAAGGAGATGTGCGAGTTGATAATAGACATTTACATCTTATGAGATGGGACATATTATATATTCCCTAATAAATATTACCACTCTCTCAACGTGGAAAAAATATTTCGAAATGGCTATGCGCCATTGTCTGACATGTTGAAAGCATCAAATTAAAGATTAATTGACGTCTTAATTGTCATTGCCCAGATAATTAACGAGGCACTAGATAATAAATCCATCACAAGGACAATTTACCGGTACATATCATGGTTTTGACAAGGTTTGTCATTGGGGGCTACTACATAAACTCTCCAGCTATGGAATTATCAAGTTCTTGGTAACATGAAAGTCGTTGTTAACGGTCAGTCATCGGATGCCCTTAAGAACAATGGCGACGGGATTCTCTCCTACCTACTTTCTACTCGATATTAATGATCTGCCTAAAAGCAGACACAGTTCATAGGTTAATACCTATGCAGGTGATATTAATGCTTATCAGTGCAACCCCAAAAGCCTGGAAGATCAGAAAGTAGGAGATGCTCTCCTCTTGTGGGGGATTAATTAGTTTCTACCCTACAATCCATTTCCCAGAGACGAAATACTGCGAGACTCTCGCTGTTTTATCGCTACTTCTATTCCATGTGTTCTGACGGCTAAATTCCTTAGGCCCACAAGTTCTGAGTTTTGCCACTGGGACCACATACGCAAGAGTGAAACATCCCCGTTCGTATCCCTACAGTAAGAAGTAAGATCCACTCAGACAGCTTTAAATGCTGCGTTGTGGAGCAGACCCCACCCGGCAAGATGTTTCTCAATCACTACGAATCTTGACCTCTTTTGAGTCTAGGGTAAACCGTTATCTTTCCTCTATAGACCGATGAATTTTACTTCTTGATGTAACGTACGTTCATGCAACATCAAACAGTAGGCCTCTACCTTGATTTGCTCTAGCTTCTTGAATTCGGTGGACATTATTATCCAAAAAAAACATCTATTGTAATTATCCCTTATTACAATAAATGCACATCTCTCTCTCTCTCCCCACTCACAATGATACACACACACAAACACACACTCACAAACGCACTCTCTCTCGCACACGCATGTACACACACACACACACTCACAAACGCACTCTCTCTCGCACACGCACGTACACACACACACACACTGACTGTTTGATTTGTTTTTGCTTCTTATCAACCCATACTAAAGCCGAAACTTTTTTCGGATTGTAAGAACAATTTCCTTTTTGGCGTGCATATTGCATTAAGAAAGTTTCAGGGATGATGATTTGTCAAGACATTATTAACTAATATCTAACAGAGAAGAGATGGATTAATACATTTAACAAGGCTTTTTGCGATTAATTAAAAATAAATAAGTAACTCGATTAGTATTCAAAATCAATTACTCTTTTCACACCCCACGCGCAGACAAAAAATATTAAAAAATATTTTAAATTATCTTGAGATTATTTAAAGCATGGACAGCTTTATCTCTTTCGAATATAATTCCTGATATAAATATTGACTTCGTTCTTATACAAAGATTAATTTCTTGGTCCCTTTCGGAAATTAGCTTCTTGATAAATTTATTTTATTTAGTTTCCAACAGTTTTGACATGAACGTAGTAAAAACAAGATGTGTGCAGTGTTTCCATTGGGAGAAATCTAGTGTAGACACGCAAAATACACTGTCGGAAAGACAGACCGCAGTCTGTTTAGACTGAATATGAATACATTGTATAACTAGTGAATGAACAATAGATCTTGATAAAATATAGATTTGTGGATATATGTCCAGCGAAAAATGAGCCATGAATGTGTAGATATAAATAAGAGGGCTGAAGAAATTTGGAAGATAAAAAAATCAACAAAAATAATATGTATAAGAAGACTAATAATATCTATCGCATATTTTAGTATTTCAGAATGAATAGAAGGAATTTATTGCATATTTTTGTATTTTAGATTGAATAGAATAAATTTATTGCATAAGTTAGGATTTCAGACAAAATAGAAGGAATTTATTGCATATTTTAAGACTTCAGACTGAATAGAGGAAATTTGTTGCATATTTTAAGACTTCAGACTTAATAGAAGAAATTTATTGCATATTTTAAGACTTCAGACTGAATAGAAGAAATTTATTGCATATTTTAAGACTTCAGATAGAATAGAAGAAATTTATTGCATATTTTAAGACTTCAGACAGAATAGAAGAAATTTATTGCATATTTTAAGACTTCAGATAGAATAGAAGAAATTTATTGCATATTTTAGGACTTCAGGTTGAATAGGATATAAGATGATATATATATCAAAAATCGAAATTTTCGTACACGCCGGTGTTCTTTCTCAAGGAAAAAGAAAATATGAAGTTGGACTTGGCTTTGTGTCTGTATGTGTCTATATTACAGATGCGATGTAGGAGTTTTGGCCACGTTTTTGCCATGATTAAAGTTGTAGAGGGTTTTGGGAAGGGTTTTTTTTTAATTATATTCATTGATTATTTATACATGTGACTTCATGTGTGAATTTATCATTAAGATGTATTTTATCAAGAAATTTCAGCGATCTTTTTGGAATTTAAATTTGTTAAGATTTATTAAAGCTATGATCTGGTTAATTGAAAAGTGAAGTTACAGTGAAATTAATTTTGTTTGCTTTGATAGTTTTCTTATGCTTCTTAAACCGAAGACGTAATTCCGTAGTTGTTTCACCGATAGAAATTTCTGTTTTGCTTGTTTTTGCTTTGTTTCGCAAAAAAAAAAAAAAAAGTAAATATATTGCATATGAACTACCATAAATCAAAGGAGGATGTCTTTTTACTGTATGCGTGTAAGGGTCACGTAAAAATATTATCGGTGTTAATATGTTTACAAGCATGACATCAGGTTTTATTATCTTCGCAAGTGGTTGATTATACATATACACTAGCACACACGCACACACACACGTCTGCGTATAAATGAATCATCCACAAGTGAAAATATATTATAGAATTTTCTGCATATATTTTATTATTATTTTTATATTTTATAACATTGTATTTAAATAAATGAAGAATAAAGGGCGAGGCTTCGAACATTATACAGAAAAAAATTTCAAATCAAATTTCAGTTTGTGGATTCATTGATTTACCCTCATTATTTGTGTGCGTGTGTGTTTGTGTGTGTGTGCGTTACTTTAGGCGCGATACTTTTCAGCCAATAGAGAAAAATATATCAATAGAAAATATTATTATTATTATTAGTAGTAGTAGTAGTAGTAGTAGTATTAGTATTATTATTTGTTTTAATTTCGAGAGATGTGTGAAATGTCTTGCAGGATTATGGAAACTGAAATAATCCGAAGAACTGTGTGATCAGTGCTTTAAAAAATTGCGAATATTTAGATTGCATAATATATACAGTGGTACACGCACACATACACCAACACACACACGCAGATAAATCTGTTATCAGGCAATATGGAACTCTTCAACATTCATATGTAAGATCGTTGAACCGGAAACAGAAAAGAAAATTATTTCACAAGAATAAAGTCTATATTGTGGAGATTCATTTTTTTTAATCGTTTCATTCTTGGCAAGTTGATAAAAGCCACTATTATGCAAGGAGTTAATGAGATTGAAAGAAACAAGAGAGGAAAACAAAAGAATAAGATTCAAGGCGACAGAAGACTGACATTACATTTAAATATTTGAAGATCGTAGTTGAAAGAAAAGCAAGAAGCCTGAAGGAGAAGCGCGTCTATTCTAAAAATTGTAATGCTGGGCTAAATCAACAGGATAACTATAATATAAATGAGTAATAAATTCGAATTATCAGAGAGAATCAACACGCTAGTCAAAAATTTGATGAGGGACGACATAGATAACCCATTCATCATTATTTGCCTAGTCTTTCCAAAAGTGTGAAAGACAACCAGTTGGAAAACGTTCAACTACCCCACTGATCGGGAAGGAATACTTGGCATAGGAAATCCTATTAGAATCGGATAGGCTGGGCGTTTGTTTAAGAAACTATAGAATAAACAAGACCCTTCCGCTTAAAACAGTTTATGAATGTTTAATGACTAATCCTTTTAACCCAAGCAATTCAAAAGGAAACAAGTGATTCACGCAAATGAAATAAATAGAAATGACAATAACAGAACAGGTTTCAAGAAAACTGACGATGACTAGTGACGTTGCATTTAAAATTTTAAAGATCATAGTTGAAAGGAAACCAAGAGTTACGCATGAAAGTAGTGAGAGACAAAATTATGAGCAAAGATCTTACGGTCAGATCTCAGAAATTCCACAGGAGAATTAAGAGGCCAACGTGCCAATGATATTGAAGAAGGAAGCTCTTCGGAACAATTGTAATACAACATATAGCGAAAGTCAAATGGAAACGCCGCCACGGCTGTGAGAATTTGACTGAAGCCGAGAGAATCCAGGTCAATACCAATGACGTTGTAGACACTTCTTTTGATCTTCCTAAAGCACCAGACCAGATGTGGCAGCAATATTCGATGAAAGGACGAAAGGTAGACATATAAATATGCAAGAGCGATTTTATCTAGAAAATTATCTAGGAAAACATAGTGAATATACAATCCTAGAACCAGACTTAGCAATTGAATCAATATTCCACTTCATGTTTAATGAAAATACGTAAAGCTCACTTGTATGAGCATAGAATCTCGCGCTTTGAGAAGATAGACGCCATAGATGCCATTAAAGATTCTCTAGGATTATAAAACCTTATAAAAAGTTTCATTTTTGGATGTGTTGAAAATAACAACGCATTTCTTGCCCAAGTTAATCACATACTGAAGCTGCCAATTTGATATAATAGAACGTATCAGACTTATTATTAAGGCAGGAATAAATAGTTGCGTTATCAATATGAATAATGTCGGGAACTGATACCATCAGAAAGTGGGAGCCAATCAAGCAACTGGACGCTACGTTTTTTACGTTAAACTCTACCCTTATAGATTTTAACTAATGACATCTCTGTTTATTTTATGATCGAATTTTATTTGCTTAATTTATAATTTATTTAGATGATTTAAAAACGACAAGAATAATTTCATTTTATCACATCTTACGAAACTGGTAGTGAAAAATATATGGACATTTACACCATGATAAAAAATAATTATTGTTATGGTCCGGTTCCTTATACCACGGCGATAGTCCAAGGTAGAACCAATAAAGAAGAACGCGAACACGTATATGGAATAACACAGATATATTACAAACAGAAATATATACAGAGAAGTAGAAAGGGTTACTACGAACTACCCTTGGTTTAGTAGTAATTGTATGAACGCGACTGTTTCGGACTGCCTCTGATTTGACTGACTGACTTCTGACGGACTTCACTCCAGACTACAGACTGGACTCAAGCTTCTGACTGAACGATATTTATTTATACAAATGTGTATAAAATGTGGCACAAGGCCTAAAAAGGGGATGGGGAATGACGGTCTTCTTCTGTCTTAAATCTAAACTTAGCTAGTCCCAGACGCGGACCCAAACAAACTAACAATATTCCAATCACCAAAACAACACATTCACTCCTACCTTTCTTACTACGTCCACCATAATGCCTCAAATTCTCCATGAAGTCCTAACTAGTCCCCTTATGTACAAACATTGTCTGTGGGGTGAGGGTCAATAAAACAACAACTTTTAAAAGATCCCCAAATGAGTATTTACAATATGACTTAAGTATTTACAATGAAAACTAAACAAAACTGTGTTAGTAATAAAATCCCCCACAAACCATAAATGTGACAGAAAACATCAGTTAACTAGACGAAATCAATGCGGGGCTAAGGAAAATAAGAAAAAACATTCAATCCTCCAAGCATTCGCACAGACACACACACATTCATACACAACAACAAATACGAAAAACCACGCACAGGAAAAACGAAAGGCGCCCCACATCCACCAGAGAACTGATGTCACTGACCACCTAACGAGGGAGGGGATGGGGAATTAAACAAAAGAAAAATAGGGACAGAAATAAAAGAGACCAATGCGCATGCATACCCTAGCTAAGTTTACTAGAAAAAAGGGAAAACTAAAGATTCAAAATCGAAAACCTAGTCTAACCTAAAATCTGGGTGGGTTGCCTATGTTCAACCCTGTTAGGACAAATCCTGTACCTAACCGACATCCAAGTGCCACTCTAGGTCAGCCCCTTTCACTCTACACATTCGCGCAAGATTCACCCACCTTTTGCCAAATTCCGATGAGGTGAGCCGCCGCCTTTCCGTCCTAATCTTGACTTTAAGCTGATGCTTAAAGTACAAGATCAGTTGGGAAGAGGTGAACTTCTCGCCCTCATGGAATCCCTTCTGACGCGTCGTCCAAATCACGACTCTCATAATCCCTAGTAAGCAACAGAACACATAGTGTTCAGCCTTCGTCAATTGCGGCACCACATTGCTACAAACAGAACTGGCTTCCAGGACAAAGAACTTTCCCTGCAGCATGCGAACCATGAGGCCTTCAACAAACTTGCACAACGGCACTACCGTCTTGCACTGAAAAAAGGCGTGACCAATGGTCTCGACTTCCCCAGTGCAGCGACGACAGTTTGGATATTTCTCCAAACCTGCTGAACAGAGTCTCTTGCCGACCCAGAGGGCCCCACGAATCATCAGCCAGGTGAGTGATGCCTCATCGTTATTGAGACATTTCAACCCAGGCGCCCAAGGCCATATCGAGCGAGCCTCCTGCTTCGTAAGACCGAGCTCGTCGATCAGATCATCTTGAACGGACCCCCTAACTAACAATTGATACAATGCCTTACGAGACAACGCCTGGGCGTCGGAGAGGCCATCCGTCGTCCGTAAGAGGAGTTTCAAAGCACTACGACATTGGCGGTAGAAGGCGCACTCGGCACGAGGTCTACGGCCGGCCTCCTCCTCGCACGAGTGCACACTTCTCAGGGATGGGAAATGTTTTCGGACATGTCCTTTCCAAAAGATGCCCACCTCATCCAATCCGCGACACATTCGGTCTAGAAAGATAATGCGAAGCATATATTGACGAATCTCAATGCTAGGCATACCCAGACCGCCCTCAGAGGGATGAAGGCAACAGATCTCGCGAGTTACCATAGGGGCTTTGTCTCTCCACAAGAAAGAGAACAAGGTCCGGACTAATGACATTAGTCTGGCATACGGGAGCGGAAGCACAGAAAGTCGGTAAAGGAGGATCGGATATATGTGTGAAACACATACCTCTGCCCTTCCCTTCAGGGAAAGTCTCCTCCGAGACCACAGTTTAACCGCGATCTCGGCCTTCCCTTGCACCTCCGACTAATTCATTTCCAACTGGAGATCAGGACCGAACCAGACGCCGAGCATCTTGATCGGCCCATCCGTCCAGAGGAAAGGTCCGGGAAGAGAAACTCCCTTCCACGCACCCAACCGCAAGCCCACAGACTTATCGCGGTTGATCTTGGCCCCTGTCACCATCTCATACCCACTGATCTCTTTGCTGACTTCGTCAATCTCGGCTCTGCTCGACACAAGAACCGAAACGTCGTCAGCATAGGCAGAATACCTGGCTGAGGTGGATGCCCCAGGCAGGGAAATTCCGCGCAGGACCGGATTCGCCTTCAACTTGCGAAGGAATGGTTCCAACGCAAGAACGCAAAGCAGAGGCGAGAGCGGACAACCTTGACGAATGGAGCGAGACAATACGAAAGGCTTCGATCTTACCCCATTCACTTCCACCAGCGCACCGAGGGTCACATACAAAAGTCGGATCCAGGAGCGAAAGTCGGCTCTGAAACCGGCCGCCGAAAGGACAGCCTCCAGAAATCGATGGTCAACCCTATCTAAGACCTTGGACTGATCTAAATTGATCAGCGCGGCTTCACTGTCGACTTGTTCTAAGATCAAGCGTACCATATGAAGGTTATCCTGAATAGTCCTCCCCTTCACAGCACAAGTCTGTTCAGGGCCAATCAGACTAGACAGGACAAGCTGCAAACGGTTGGCTAAGATCTTCGCCAAAATCTTTAAGTCAGTGTTTAACATCGTTAAAGGGCGAAAGTTCACTAACCCATCCCCACCGCCCTTGTCCTTACGCAGCAACTTGATCACACCCCTGGTGAAGCGTTGGGGTAAAGACCCCTGCTTCATCCAGTGGTTGTAAATCAGTTCCAGCAAAGGAACAAAAACGTGCGACAACCTCAAGTAAACTTCGTAGGGAAGACCATCTAATCCCGGAGGCTTATCCAGGCCAACCTGCTTCAGCGCTTCCCAGATCTCCGACTCTGTAATGGGACCCTTGCACCTAGCCGCTTCAGCTGCCGAAAGGCAGGGAAAGTCATCTAAATAGGCGTCGAACTGAGCAGAGCTCAGACCGGCCTCCCTGGTGAAAAGATCCTGAAACAGTCCCGAAACACCTCACATATGCCCGCGTTTGTAGTCACGGTCCGCTTATCCGGCAACGTGACGCATGCAACATGTCGCTTAGACGCGCTTCGATTTTCCTCTGCACGCAGTTCAGCGGCCATATTCGTTGCCTCAGAAGACATTCTTTTTAACCTAGCCCTAACTACCAGAGCTTGATCCTTCTTGATAAGCAAGGAGGACAACTCTGCCTTAGCTAAAGCTATGTCCCCACTAACACGGGATTTCACTGCCCGATCGACTTTATCTTCTAAAGGAGTTTGCGCCGCTAATCTATCTAGATTGAGTCGACGACTAAAATCGGCAGCAAACGTTTGAATTTTAGATTTTAATTTGCCCCACCAGGCATTTCCCACAACCGCTCCCGTCAATTCCCTTTGTATCATTAGTAAAAGCTGGTCCCGGAAACCCTGATCGCCAAAAAGGGAACAGTTCAATTTCCAGTAACCAGCCAATCTAACCTTAGGCTTATCTAAGTTTACACGGACCCGAACAAGCCTATGATCCGTATAAACTATATAATGGAAACTTGGACACCCTAAGAGCCCTACATCGACTCTCCTAACTAAGACCCGGTCCAGGTAGCTCGCAAGCGTCCCGGGATCCGAGTTGCCACTAGTTGTCCAAGTCCATGCTACCTCCCGAGGGTGTTCATTCCGGAACTTATCGACAAGATCAAACTCATCGATAAAGTCCCGAAATGGTTTCACATCCGGGTTGTTAGTACCTTGTTTTTGCCCTATACGATCTATATCGGGGTCAAGGACGGCATTCCAATCCCCCGCTAAAACTACCCGACGAGACGTCGTCAAGAATGGCGGGATCTGCCGAAACAAAGCAGGCCGCTCGGAATGGGTATTGGGCGCATAAACCCCAATGAGACGTAGAACCTTATCCTTTATGGTAACATCCAGCACGCAAAGTCTGGCCGCCGGATCCGCGAAGACAAGGGTACAAGCAGTCTTCAAAGACTTGCTCACTAGCCAAGAGACACCCCTCGAACGACCATCAAAACAGGCTGAATAAAGGGCGAACCCCTTAGACAGTATGTCCTCACGATCATGAGAAGAAAAACGGGTCTCTTGTATACAACATACATTCACCCCGAGGCGCTGAAGGTCACGAGAGAGCCTCGCCCTGCGAGACTCGGACCTCAGGCCCCGGACATTTAAACTAGCTAACCAGAGTGCCATTTTGAAGCCGATTAGGGTTGTCCTTCAGGATAGAACATGGATAGGTTGAAGACACCGACAGCTCGCCCCATAGATCCGGACGCCATCTCATTTTCGACGGTATCATCATGAGACAAGCCGCCGATGTCCGAGGGGTAAGTAAGTTTGAGGGCTCTATAAAGGGATGGGTGAACGAAAACTGGGACCCTCCCTTTAAGATATTGATCAGATTCATTCACTTCCGGGTCGAGTAAGTAGGCAGCTGGGGGCACCATTTTGAGTGACGACTGGGCCTCCTCTATCATGCCCCAAATCTCCCGCGTACCCGGGCCAGATCTAATAACAGTCAGGATTCCTGAGGCCGAAGGGAAATTATTCGGATTCTCCACGTCTAGGCCATTTACCTTTTTAAAATTCCAAAGAATCTTCAGATCTTTTGGGTTACGTGTTTGGCCAAAAACCCTTTATGCTTGGTCCCGGGGTACGCGGCAGACGTCTTCCCCTGGGAGATATGGTGGTTTGATTTTTTTCTTTTTCTTGTCGGTAATGGATTGTGCATCTGGACTTCTTAACCTTTTTTTTTTTAGGTGAATGTATGGGAGTTGACATGGGCGTGACATTGGGTGTAGTAGATGGTGTCCACCCGGTAGGCGTCCTCACCGGCGATGGTTTAGACGAATGACGAGATTTTGCCGGTGAGTTTGATGCAGATTTGGGCGGAGGAGGTTTTATGAAAGTTTTTTTTGATGTAGAAGTGGAAGACGGGGCAGAGGATAGGGGGCCCGGTGCCCCCAGCGATTTTTGCTTTTTAGCCCGCGTTTCATCCAATTTGTCTTTCAGCTTCTTTAGGTCTAAAATTTTCCTCCAGCCGGGTTCATTGATTTTTTGCGCATGTGTAGCATTAGTTTCGTAAGACGCCGAGGCGTCGCCCTCGGAGCTGGTAGAGGGAATGGGGCTGTAGGTGACTTTGTCCCCGGTGTCATGTTGGGACTGAAGAACCGCTGTTTGGGTCTTCCCCTTGCCCCTAACTACGAGGCGCCATTCCCCCTCCTCCTTCTCCTTATCCACACTAGTGGCAGGCGTCGGTTTCGGGGGTAATGTGGGTCTGGGCCCAATCGGGGATTTTCCTCACCGGTCCGCCTCGCAGCTAGGCCCACTACAGGCGCCGCGGATTTTAGCTTCTCGTCCAAGGGGGGGTTTTGGTCGCCAGCGACCGGAACTCCAGGGGCCTTCTTTCCTGGGCAAGGAGGAGGAAAGGTGACCAGTCTCTCCACACCTCCAGCAAGTTGGTCTTCTACCGGTCAATATGACCGGCATTTTCCGGTCGCCATACTCCAAACAGTTGGGGACGGACTTGAAGGCCTTCTGGTCGAGCATTATATCTAAGCTTCTGACTGAACTCCCTGCTTCCTCTTGAGGCGCAGTATTTATTACGTATGGAATAGTCCATTATGCTATTATGGGTAAGGTCCCATGACAATTATCGAAATAAAACTAACGCACGCACACACACACACACATATATCCGCACGCACCATCCCCACATATATATTAATGCATGTTTCATTAAATAATATAGACAAGTTTTGTCTATTTATTTTAAGCAAATTCCTTTCATATTGTCTGATAAGCTTAATAACATTATCCTTGAAAGACGAAAGAAAATCACCATATTGATACATATTTTTTTAATCCTATCTAACCTTTCGGCTTACATACGCCATCATCAGAGATGACAAGTACATTACAATAAATTAAACAATACACGGACATAGCAACAATGATAATCTGTTTTGTTTGCATGGAAGATTTACGAGCAACAACAAACTCGGGCATACGAGCCGCTGGAAGCAAAAATCACACATGACCACGCGATAGTTAAAACGAGAAGTGTTAAGTATGGGAAGCCATGGTATAAACAAATGGCTTCTGTTAGCAATTATAGTCATTTAGAAAATCTTGCCTAAATACACACACAATATATATATATATATATATATATATATATATATATATGAGAGAGAAAGAACAGATGGAGTAAAATTCCACTGTTCGTAGCATTTACAAAGTTTAATTTAATTTAATTGGTTAAACAAGACATACCCACAAGTCAATTTTTAATTCTCATCCTACGTTTCCCCAACAGCACCCTTTAACTTTCAGAAAAGAGATAACACAAATAATTTAATCACCAGTTACTTACTATCGCCTGAAGAAGTACAATCACAGTATTGACACATGAAATCTTTCGTGTAGCTTGTTCAAAATATTTTTATTATAATCTCATAATGATAATAATAATAATAATTCGAATTCGACGTATGAGGCTCAAGCAGATCAGTTCCTAGGAATCTGAGAGCCCGAAACCCACACATGAGATTTGATTATAGTGGTGATGTTTTTTGTGCAGAACCATCCACACTTTTTGAGGGCAGAATACAGAGACCTGGTGCACTACGTGCCACAAAGTCCCCAAATGACTCTCCGCGTGTTTTGAATTCATAGTTGTACTTCTTCTAAACTAGTTGCTATCAAAGGTTATAGAACCCAGTCTGTCCTGCTATTTACCAATAGCTGGAGGGAGAAGAGGATTCACACCTTTCCCAAGGGTAGTAGCACGTAAGTGAATGTAATGGATTCGACTGGAATTCGAACTCGGCTCTCCAGTTCCTCAACCCAAGCCTCCTATAAACGATAATAATAATAATAATAATAATAATAATAATAATAATAATAATATATATAAATTAATAATAATATATATAAATTAAATTAGATAGAAGCGATGATTATTATTAATTTAATTATTATTAATTAATTATTAGATATAATACTTAAATACTGTCGACTCAGTTTTGCCGTTTTTCAATTACTCATCTGGACTCTCGACAAAAAATTAATGTTATGTCATGAAAAGTCAAGGTACACGCTTTTGAATCAAACCCTCTCCTCCTTTTAAATATACTTGTGTCTCAATAGATTTTATAGAAATAGTATCTGAGTCAGAAATAAACTTCAAGCCTCAAGAGCTCATCGCGAACTTCTTAGTTTTGATAAGATTGATTTGCAACACTTCCAAAGTCAATATCGAAAGACGGGATTCCTTTGTGCGGCGCCGATGGCATTGTACCATCCTTTGGTTTATCCTTTGCAAAATCAAGAAATATTTCATGAAAGTTTTTCCTCCCTCAAGCATAAGAAATAAATATATTCTTGCTAAATTTTGGTTTATTTCGTAGTTGTATACGTTCATGCACCATGCACGTACACACACATATATGAGCGTGATTTTGTGTTAGCATATATATATATATATATATATATATATATATATATATATATATATATATATATATATATATATATACATATATTTTTGGTTGGATTGATGTGAGTTTGTGACCCTGGGTTTCACGCTTTTGCGATCGGTAGACAAACTGATTAATTTTTAAAAATTTTGGATTTATGTAGATTGCGTGTATTGGTGTTATTATGGAAGTGGGGTGGGAATCGTCTTCATGATGTCATTCATGGTAACGGAAACATAGAGGTATATCCCTACACCCGTTGAGGTACGCAGACAGACATACACACTTCCTCGTTCGCCGGGGCTCATACAGACATAATCATACGTGAACAGTAAGGGACTTGACTTATGTATGTATATGTGTGCTGTTGTCTATATACATACGCATTTATATGTTGAAATTCAAAGATCGGAAGTGTAGCGAAAATTTCTCGTGAATGTTTCATGAATGTATACATGTCAACAATTAAATCATTTTTCTATTCTTTCGCTGAATAATATTCCCTCGCACGCACGTATATACGTGTGGTGGGGTCTGTGTATAATTATGATAGGTAAAAATTACTATTATTTTTAATTTTTTAAGGTTGATTTGTTATTATTTTAAAGCTGGTTATTTGCTAGTTTTCTTTTATTACTGTGTATATGTAACTGGTAGAAATTGCAATTTGTAATCCTTATTAGTTTTTATATGGTGGTATTAAATATGCTGGTGGGGAGAGGGGAGTAGTTTACATTAATAATTATAGCGGGTTTATATGATAATGGTAGATGTTATGTGGTGGTAATGTTGTAGGGGGATTGGTGGTAATGTTGTAGGGGGATTGGTGGCAATGTTAATATAAGTAGCTAATAGTTATTGTAAATTGGTAGAAGTGATTAGTAATTGTGGTGGGAGAATGATAATAAAAATAAATGTAATTATTGTGGTGGTAATTTGAACTAAAAAGTGATTGTTGGTGTTGTATTTGTATAAAAACTAAATTAAAGCACCTTGCCTGTAGTATTCAATGAAATGTGCATATATATATATATATATATATATATATATATATATATATATATATATATATATATATATATATGGGATGTAGAAAAAGAAAGAAATACAGACAGAAACTGATATAAGAGGTGTATGGCAAAGAACAAATATTTTATGTCACAAAGACGATAGCCGACAATTAAAAAGTAAACAATGGCGGAATATAAAAACTTTAGAAAAAGCTGAGTGAAAAAGAATAACTGGAAGAAGAAAATGATTTGAAGTGTGATTTAGATATATTAAAAATTAAATATTAGGTTGGTGCAAAAATAATGACGTAATAATGTCGTTTTTTGACGTTAAAAATGCGTCAAAAAACGACATTATTACGTCATTATTTTTGCACCAACCTAATAGTTCAGGAGGTGAATAATAATATCAGATAAATAGTGACGGAATGGTATATTAAAAAAGGATAAAAAAAGAAAAGAATATAGAAAGAAGTTAGAAAGACAGAGATAACAATAAAAGAATGAAAAGAAAAGTTGGAAAGAAACAATGCGTACAGAAATAAATAAATAAATAAATAAATATGGCAGTTACATACAAAGAAAGAAAGAAAATAAACACACAGACAAAAAATAAAAACAAAGAAGATAGAAAAAAATAAAGACAGAAAGAAAGAAAGAAAACAGTAATAACAAGTAAACTATGAATAGAAATGCAAAGAGAGGGAGAGAGAGAAAGAAAGAGAGCGAGAGAAAGAAAGAGACAATGAGAAAGAAAGAGAGAATGAGAAAGAGAGAGAGAGAGATCCTAGATGTAAAAACAGGGAAATCAGCGTCTCTGATGATAAAATTTTGATCAAATATATATATATATATATATATATATATATATATATATATATATATATATATATATATATATATAAGCGTTTAACCTCGAGCAAGACGGGAAGCCACTAGCACGTAAGGGGTTACAGAGAGTTGGAGCGGGAGCAAAGATGAGTGATAGAGGAAAGGATGAAGAGAAGGATAGGGAATATATCAGGGTATCTGGAGACGTCGATTGACATTACATTTGAATAGTTGGAGATTATAGTTATCAGCGAAACAGGAAAAGAGGAGGGAGTTTCCCAGGCGAGAGGTGCGAGACATGAAACTATTGGAGTAGAAGAGGCGGCTACATTTAATAGTTTCGACAGTGAAAGGGTGTGAGCGCGATGCCAGTCTAGTAGAACGCTTAAATTCATGAAGTCTGGGAACCAGCGAAAGCAGCTCATCGCAGCAGTTGCCATGAAAGTATTTGCGAAAAAGACAGAGGGAGGCGACAGTTTGGGTACTTGAATGTTAGCAATTTGCCTATTCCCATTGAAATGCGTTATCGTTGCTTTGTTTTTATTTAGCAAACAAAATGTTTATTTTTGGCTTTTTTACAAGTTTCTCTATTTATTTATTACTTTGCCGCGTACCTTTCTTTCTTGAAATGCCTTAACCGCCTGCTATTTTATATCCTCCTTCTAGTGTTCTTTTACTGATTTTCTCGTTCTTAATTATTTCTTATTTATTTAATTTTTCCATTACTCAGCTTTAAGATATTTCAATATTAAATCCACATTATTCACTACGGCAAAGGGCCAAATAAAAATGACTGTATTGGATCTAAAATGGCGTGGACTTTGACAATTAATCCTCGAAATCATCGAGTGCTAACTACAGATGAAAATGTAATTAGCTCCTCTGAAATAACAACTCTGAGAGTAACGCCAGTGCACGTAAATTAGCCATAGGAAATTGGGTATCTCTCTATATTTCTGAGATGAGGTATTATGCACGTTATTTACATTATTCGGACTATTGTCATCATCTTTGTCGCCATATTTATTACAACATTTCGGCCCTTCAGTATCTGTCGATATTTCTGAGATGATGTATTATGTACACTATTTACATAATTCGGACTATTGTCTTCAAGAACACATGGCACAGTGGATAAAGATCAAGTGACAGGACCATAAAAGTGTGAGTTTAATACCTGGTTAAGGCAGTAGAGAACTTGGAGAGGGGAATTAACAGATAACAACTGACATCCATTAGACATGGCACGTGGAACTAGAACACTCTACTACAGTGAGAGAAACAAAGGGTTCAGTTCGACATTCCAACCAGCTGGAGAACTACCGAAACGTTGTAATAAATATGACGACAGCGGTGAGGACAATAGTCCGAATAATGTAAATAGTGTACATAATACCTCATCTCAGAAATATAGACAGATACTGAAGGGCCGAAATCTTGTAATAAATATGGCGATAAAGATGATGACAGTAGTCTGAATAATGTAAATAGTGTACATAATACCTCATCTCAGAAATATAGACAGATACTGAAGGGCCGAAACGTTGTAATAAATATGGCGACAAAGATGATGACAATAGTCTGAATAATGTAAATAGTGTACATAATACCTCATCACAGAAATATAGACAGATACTGAAGGGCCGAAAGGTTGTAATAAATATGGCGACAGAGATGAGGACAATAGTCCGAATAATGTAAATAGTGTACATAATACCTCATCTCAGAAATATAGACAGATACTGAAGGGCCGAAATCTTGTAATAAATATGGCGACAAAGATGATGACAATAGTCTGAATAATGTAAATAGTGTACATAATACCTCATCTCAGAAATATAGACAGATACTGAAGGGCCGAAACGTTGTAATAAATATGGCGACAAAGATGATGACAATAGTCTGAATAATGTAAATAGTGTACATAATACCTCATCACAGAAATATAGACAGATACTGAAAGGCCGAAACGTTGTAATAAATATGGCGACAGAGATGAGGACAATAGTCCGAATAATGTAAATAGTGTACATAATACCTCATCTCAGAAGTATAGACAGATACTGAAGGGCCGAAATCTTGTAATAAATATGGCGACAAAGATGATGACAATAGTCTGAATAATGTAAATAGTGTACATAATACCTCATCTCAGAAATATAGACAGATACTGAAGGGCCGAAACGTTGTAATAAATATGGCGACAAAGATGATGACAATAGTCTGAATAATGTAAATAGTGTACATAATACCTCATCACAGAAATATAGACAGATACTGAAGGGCCGAAAGGTTGTAATATATATATAGCGACAGAGATGAGGACAATAGTCCGAATAATGTAAATAGTGTACATAATACCTCATCTCAGAAGTATAGACAGATACTGAAGGGCCGAAATCTTGTAATAAATATGGCGACAAAGATGATGACAATAGTCTGAATAATGTAAATAGTGTACATAATACCTCATCTCAGAAATATAGACAGATACTGAAGGGCCGAAACGTTGTAATAAATATGGCGACAAAGATGATGACAATAGTCTGAATAATGTAAATAGTGTACATAATACCTCATCTCAGAAATATAGACAGATACTGAAGGGCCGAAACGTTGTAATAAATATGGCGACAAAGATGATGACAATAGTCTGAATAATGTAAATAGTGTACATAATACCTCATCTCAGAAATATAGACAGATACTGAAAGGCCGAAACGTTGTAATAAATATGGCGACAAAGATGATGACAATAGTCTGAATAATGTAAATAGTGTACATAATACCTCATCACAGAAATATAGACAGATACTGAAGGGCCGAAAGGTTGTAATAAATATGGCGACAGAGATGAGGACAATAGTCCCAATAATGTAAATAGTGTACATAATACCTCATCTCAGAAATATAGACAGATACTGAAGGGCCGAAATATTGTAATAAATATGGCGACAAAGATGAGGACAATAGTCTGAATAATGTAAATAGTGTACATAATACCTCATCTCAGAAATATAGACAGATACTGAAGGGCCGAAACGTTGTAATAAATATGGCGACAAAGATGATGACAATAGTCTGAATAATGTAAATAGTGTACATAATACCTCATCTCAGAAATATAGACAGATACTGAAGGGCCGAAAGGTTGTAATAAATATGGCGACAAAGATGATGACAATAGTCCGAATAATGTAAATAGTGTACATAATACCTCATCTCAGAAATATAGACAGATACTGAAGGGCCGAAAGGTTGTAATAAATATGGCGACAAAGATGATGACAATAGTCTGAATAATGTAAATAGTGTACATAATACCTCATCTCAGAAATATAGACAGATACTGAAGGGCCGAAAGGTTGTAATAAATATGGCGACAAAGATGATGACAATAGTCTGAATAATGTAAATAGTGTACATAATACCTCATCTCAGAAATATAGACAGATACTGAAGGGCCGAAACGTTGTAATAAATATGGCGACAAAGATGATGACAATAGTCTGAATAATGTAAATAGTGTATATAATACCTCATCTCAGAAATATAGACAGATACTGAAGGGCCGAAACGTTGTAATAAATATGGCGACAAAGATGATGACAATAGTCTGAATAATGTAAATAGTGTACATAATACCTCATCTCAGAAATATAGGCAGATACTGAACGGGGAAGAAGGCTGGAGCGTACAAGGGCCGAAACGTTGTAATAAATATGGCGACAAAGATGAGTGTTCTTTCTTTCTTTTTTCTTTCTTTCTTTTTTTTCTTTCTTTCTTTCTTTCTTTCTTACATGGCCCTTTTCCTTCTACTTTTTCCTTTTTCGCCTTCATTTTTCTTTCCTTCCTATATTTATTGCTCATTGACTTTTCATCGTTCCTCACTCCGTTATTCTTTTTTTCCTTCATTTTGTCTACTTTTCCATATTCCAAAATTAATATCACTAGTTTCGAAGTAAATCACCTTTTACCGATTCAAGACAAGGTACTTGACCTATAACCCACCCTTTCATTTTTCATCCATCTCTTACTCCTTGATTCATAAAACTTCATTATTTTTCCTTCAATAAATCTTCCCATATGAGCTTCAAGAATTCTTCCGGCTACTCTTATGATTGCATAGAGTTTCGAGTTGCTATACAATTCTATTACAAGGCCAACGGGCAAAATAGCAGTATTACATATTGCCTTTATTCTGAACTAAAAACAAATGCCAGATTTCAATATACAATATGGAAATAAAACTTACATCAGACGCAAAAGCAAAATAGATTTAGGAGACATAAAAGAGAATACTTCTTTATAGTTATCTATCGTCCTGGGTAAGACGTTAAACTACGTCCAGCAGCAAGGACTATGACCCGGAGGTTTTGAGGAGCATGGAACAACCTTTTAATACCTGGTGTTCCCAGGTCCATCCTGACCCAGGGAGGTTGCACCTGTTAGGGTCCATGGTATGGGCAAATAGTTAACTATTACCAGCAATGCTTTTTTGAAAAAAATTATTGCCAGCAATACAATTTCGAAGGAAATATATTACCAAAAACAGATTTTTGACAAAAGAAAATATCACCGGCAATAAACAATTTTCTCGGCATTAAATAACCGATTGAGGTGTTGATATGCCGCAAACAAAATAAACCAAACAAATCTAAAGCAAAGAATGCATATTCTATTCATATGAATCTATCCTAAAAATTTTGTCGGCATTAAATTACCCATTGAGGTGGATATGCTTTAAAGCAAAATAAACCAAACCAATCTAAAGCAAAGAATGCAAATTCTATTCATACGAATCCATCCTAAAATGTTGTTGTCATTAAATAACCCATTGAGGTTGATATTCTGTTAAACAAAATAAACCAAACCAATCTAAACCAAAGAATTACATACTCTATTCATAGGAATCTCTCCTGAAAATCTTACGGCATTAAATAAACCATTGAGGTTGATATGCCGTAAAACAAAATAAACCAAACCTATAGTCATCTATGCGGTTATCGCGTTTTATAGCTTTTGTGTAAAACCCAGTACTGTTATTGCGAGAACTCATTAAAAATTCATATTTTTTCTCTAATTCTAAACATTCAAGCATCATTGTAAATGAACTTGACAAACAGTTGCTGAACATTTACTTCGTTTTACTTTGTAAAACCCAGGAAATATTACTCAGATAGAAAGTCCCCTTGGCGAAATTCTCATAATCTCCATTTAATCGCTTGCAGGCGGAGACTATAAGGAAGTTGGAGGGACTAGATATGCAAATATGAAAGGTAAATTCGATTTAAGATCAATGGAATCATAGATTTTTAGATAATTGGCAATTTCCAGGTATTTGATATAAAAGATATTCTGACATTTTCCGAATAAGAGTCATTTTGACTCTTATTCGGAAAATGTCAGAATATCAGTAAAATCGTTAAGTATGTAGCCATCAATAAAAAGTCGGTTGCTGTTCTTTAAATGCTTCTTTCACGCTTTTATAGCTATTTTTGAAATTATCCATTCTAGTTTTGAAATTATCCATTCTAGTTTTGAAATTATCCATTCTAGTTTTGAAATTATCCATTCTATTTTTGAAATTATCCATTCCAGTCTTGAAATTATCCATTGTAGTTTTGAAATTATCCATTCCAGTTTTGAAATTATCCATTGTAGTTTTGAAATTATCCATTCTAGTTTTGAAATTATCCATTCTAGTTTTGAAATTATCCATTTGAGTTTTGAAATTATCCATTCTATTTTTGAAATTATCCATTCTATTTTTGAAATTATCCATTCTAGTCTTGAAATTATCCATTGTAGTTTTGAAATTATCCATTCTAGTTTTGAAATTATCCATTCCAGTCTTGAAATTATTCATTGTAGTTTTGAAATTATCCATTCTAGTTTTGAAATTATCCATTGTAGTTTTGAAATTATCCATTCTAGTTTTGAAATTATCCATTCCAGTCTTGAAATTATCCATTGTAGTCTTGAAATTATCCATTCTAGTTTTGAAATTATCCATTCTAGTTTTGAAATTATCCATTTGAGTTTTGAAATTATCCATTCTAGTTTTGAAATTATCCATTCTAGTTTTGAAATTATCCATTCTAGTTTTGAAATTATCCATTTGAGTTTTGAAATTATCCATTCTAGTTTTGAAATTATCCATTCTAGTTTTGAAATTATCCATTTGAGTATTGAAATTATCCATTCGTTAATTAAGTAAGTAATGCAAATTTTAACGTTAAAAGCCAATATACACGAAAACGTAGTGATTAAAACAAACTTAAAAAAAACAGAGAAAATTATGAAAATATTTAACACATGAGTCCTAGAAGAAATTATGAATGTCACTATTAATTTGGCCCAACAATTGATCCAGTAGACTGATGAGATTCAACTATTTTATTTGTGTACTTCACCTACAACTTGCAACATATATTTATACAACAAATTTATTATAGGTTTCATTTCAAAGAATGTTTATATCTTCAGTTCAATTTTTGATTTAATATATACTGTAACGAGGATTGACTTACACGTTATTTTATCAGAAGTACAATAATATTTTACATAATTTTAACACCGTAAGCATTATTGTATTGGGCTTGGTAAGCATCCCAGGAGACTATGCTTTTTCAGTTGTCCTGGGTAAGACGATATACTACATCCGTGTCCTGGGTAGGACGATAAACTAAATCCAACAGCAAGGCTTCTGGTCAGCAGGTTTTGAGGAGCGTGGAACCACCTCTTAATTGCTGGTCTTCCCAGGTCCGCCCTGATCTGGAGTGGAAGCACCTGTTAGGGGTCCCATCTATGGGAAAATTGATAACCCTCAAACTGGGGTCAAAACACTAAAAAAGTGTAAAAATAGGTTTTAATACCAGAAATATTTTGTAAAAAAAAAAAAAAAAAATAATACCAACAATAAATTTTTGAATAAAAATTATTACCAGCAATACATTTTTGAAAAAAAATATTACCAACAATAAAAATCTTGTTGGCATTAAATAACCTATTGAGGTTGATATGCCGTAAAACAAAATAAAACAACACAAACTATCCATTTTCAGACATTCGACGTGACTAACGCAGGGTTAGATGAATCACTACTAAAGTGAGCTTTTTATGTACAAAATGATGCTGTATATAAGTTAGAAGTTGATGCTTCCGAAGAAGCAAATCACTCAAGATGATTTGTATTCCTTTATATTTTGTGTCTTTTCAGAAGGTTAGCGATCATGGCTCTCTCCAGTTTTGAGACTTTTATTTCTTTAGGAAACGTTGCATTCATTACGAGCCCTCTTTGGATTTATTCTACCATTAACTTACACAAACTCACTTATCGTTGAAATTGTTAGTAGAAGCCGTAAGTTTTATTCAAATTGTTTGTTCTCGCGTACTTCTCACATGCGGAGATATCTACCAGCTTTCCTGTCAACGACCATCTTTAAGAAATTAAATGTAATGTCATTTGTCATCTTTTTTTCCTAGAATCTTGATATTTCTAAACGGGTTTGGTGCTATGTATGACATCCGTGTGAACGTCACGATCTGTCGTGGCTGTTTAAGAGCATATTATAGTGGAACACACCTATTCTATAGTTAATAGACTCTCCCACCTATAATAAGTAGGAGTAGTAGCAGTCGCTCAGTTGGTCAGTCAGTCGATGTCAGACGACCGTTAGTCGGATATTAAAGTATCAGCCACCACAACTAGATTACTGCGTCATTACCTATTATATCAAGTTCCTAACGTTTTGTACGTCGAACCTATTTTAGGACCGACTTAGTACAAATACAAGCCTCCACTGTGAAACCACTCTACAACAGAGCATGACTTGAATTTTCAGCTTACTATTTTGGTCCAGAAGCTTGTGGTGTTCAGCGAAACTACCTCTAGCGAAGCGTATTGTGGGGAAATGGAAACAAGAAACTCTAATTTAACTATGGCTAAGAGGCCACGGTATCTCACCTGCCGGGTTGGAGCCGCCATTTGAAATTTAGTTAAAGCGCGTTCAGGTTTTTTTTTTTCTCTCTTTTAGAATTATCGCTAATTTGCTTGTGTGGTCGATGTCGGACGACAGTTAGTCGAATACGAAAGTAATCAGCGACCACAACAAGATTACTCTGCGTAATACTTATTATATCAAGTGCCTAACGATTTATAAGTCGAATCGATTTAGTACAAATACCAGCCTCCACTGCGAAAATACTCCACAACAAAAAGCGTCTACGAGTCCTGATGGGTGACGAATTATTTTCCACCCTCCAAACACTCTCTCATAGGCAGGATGTGGCAAGCCTCTCGTCGCTCTATCGCGACTTTCATGGAAAGTGCTCAGACGAACTACATCCTTGGTTCCACCAGTTCTAATATTCACGGCTAGGACTTGCCATGCTACTCACATTGCAGCAAACAATACACATTCCCTCCGTATTCCATAGGCGAGAAGTAAGGTCCACACAGACAGCTTCTTCCAGCGAACCAGTGCTCTCTGGAACTGATTCTAGCCAGGAACTGAACAAACTTTCCTAGCAGTCAACCTGCATACAAAAACGTATACAAAATAACACACACACACAGAAACACACACACAAACAGAAACACACACACACACACACACACACACACACATATATATATATATATATATATATAATTATGGAAAATAAAAATGTTTTTAGGGCAAAATTATAGAAAATAAAGCATAATATTTTTTAAAAAGCAAAATTATGGAAAATAAAGCAAACTATAGTTTAAAAATCAAAAGTATGGAAATAATGCATAATATTTTTTAAAAAGCAAAATTATGGAAAATAAAGAATAACATTTTTTAAAAAGCAAAATTATGAAAAATAAAGTATATTTTTTTTTTAAGTGCAAAATTATGGAAAATAAAGTATAATATTTTTTAAAAAGCAAAATTATGGAAAATAAAGCATAATATATTTTAAAAAGCAAAATTATGAAAAATAAAGTATGATATTTTTTAATATGCAAAATTATGGAAAATAAAGCATATTTTTTAAAAAGCAAAATTATGAAAAATAAAGTATAATATTTTTTTAAAGCAAAATTATGGAAAATAAAGCATAATATTTTTTAAAAAGCAAAATTAGGAAAAATAAAGTATACTATTTTTTACAAAGCAAAATTATAGAAAATAAAGCAAAAATTTTTTTTTAGAAATCTCGACAACCAAAAACATTTACGGTTTCTCTCTTCTTTTTAATATACAGTTTTTTCTCTCGTTGGAACTATTATAACCTCTTATATATATATATATATATATATATATATATATGTGTGTGTGTGTGTGGGCATAAATATCGGAAAAACCTTAGGTATTTTGGCTTGTAATTGAACAAACGAATGCCCAAGGGAAAATAAGGGATAAAAAAAGAAAGAACTAAGAACATGAAATTGAGGCAAAAACAATCGTCCAGAGTTCAAGGTCAGAGTCCAAAGAAAAAAAAACCCAAGACGATTAAAGCAAAAGTAACCATATAAAGTGCTCAATACACTAAGCAGAGGAAACCTTATTATGGATCTAAAGAGCCAGGTAAACCTATCTAGTTTTCACCTACACAGATCTTCAGGGTAAACTGAAAAACTTTACCTTGTCGATCCGTGTAGTTGAAACCTAGGTAGATGTACCTTGCTCTTTCGGTTCATATATATATATATATATATATATATATATATATATATATATATATATATATATATATATATATATATAATAGGCCAGTTAATAAAATTTGAGGAATAAAAAGAGATAAAACGATACCAATATTTTCAATAAAATGATATGATATTTATTATATATTAGGTTGGTGCAAATATAATGACGTAATAACGTCGTTTTTTTGACGTTAAAATACGTCAAAAAACGACATTATTACGTCATTATTTTTGCACCAACCTAATATTAAACTTTTGACAGGAATGAAGCACGGAGAGCTAATTTTTAAGTCGGTATTTTGAACACGCCTGCGTTTTTTTTGTTTTTTTTTCAAGGATATGAAGAATAACCAAGGAAGTCGGACTTACAATTTCGAGGAATGTTGTTGGCCTTTCCGTGGAAGTTATTCTCTCTGATTAAACCCAAATCTTTTTTATCCCCTTAATGTTTGAATTTATTTTGAAAATATATTTCAATCCTAATCTGCGCCTTTTTTTCTCGAATGTTGAATGAAGACGCTAACATCACGCATCTGATGTCATCAGCGTTATAAAATTGTTGGTTGAAGTGTACAACGGTGGTGAAATTTTTGTTGTTGTCCCTGATAGTTTTATTATAGTTATTAAACCGGAATCAGAATTCTGTTCCCGATTTCCCAACATAATTTCTTTTTTTGGATTTGTGGCAGAAAAGCAAATAGTTGAAATTTGAACTATCGCAGTTCAGTAGTGAAAGTTTGAATATTACGCGAGTGCCGGGGAGTATGGAAGCAAAATATCTACTCTTATTAAAAAACATTTTTCGCACGTAGTCAGGTTTTTTACGTAAAGATAGCAAATACAGAATTAATTTTTATCTATGCATTCATCCCGAAGACTCCGATCGCAGAAACGGATATTCGCTGAACTTTCCGCCATTAGTATGAATCTGCCATTTTTTTTTACATGTTAAAATGGGTTTCGTGATATTCCACATCATTGATCAGACTTTTCCTCTACTGATTTTCTTATTTTTTTCTAATCTGAGTTTAACATTAATTGCTGCATATTTCTTCTTCGCTTGAATATTTGAATCGTTTAATAATTTCTCAATATCCTCTTTTCAGATTCTGTCTTTATGATGGTCAATGGAAACCTTTA
>OZ010578.1:29648686-29671186 GCA_963932145.1 Acanthosepion lycidas | reverse complement strand
ACTGCGCCCCAGGAGTAGGCAAGGAGTCAGTCGCTCAACTTTTGAGCGACTGCACGGTTGTACTCTCTTCCTACGGACGGGAGGAACCCGAAGGAGGCTACGCCGAAGGGCGGAGTCTCCTTCGGGGAGGTAGACCGGCCCTGAACCCGTTTATACGGGTTCAATGGGCTATTTTTTGGCCGAGCCTACGGGCTCGGAATACCCACGTTAAAAAGGCCTTGTGCCACATGACACCCTCGTGGGGGGGTGACTGAATATCGTCAGTCGCTCAACTTTTGAGCGACTGCACGGTTATACTCTCATCCTACGGACGGGAGGAACCCGAAGGAGGCTACGCCGAAGGGTGGAGTCTCCTTCGGGGAGGTAGACCGGCCCTGAACCCGTTTATACGGGTTCAATGGGCTATTTTTTGGCCGAGCCTACGGGCTCGGAATACCCACGTTAAAAAGGCCTTGTGCCACATGACACCCTCGTGGGGGCTGACTGAATATCGTCAGTCGCTCAACTTTTGAACGACTGCACGGTTGTACTCTCATCCTACGGACCGGAGGAACCCGAAGGAGGCTACGGGTTCGGAATGCCCACGTTAAAAAGGCCTTGTGCCACATGACATCCTCGTGGGGGGGGGTGACTGAATATCGTCAGTCGCTCAAGTTTTGACTTGAACAACTGTTTGGTTGTACCCTCTTCCTACGGACGGGAGGAACCCGAAGGAGGCTACGCCGAAGGGCGGAGTCTCCTTCGGGGAGGTAGACCGGCCCTGAACCCGTATAAACGGGTTCAATTGGGATATTTTTGGCCGATCCCAAGGGCTCGGAATGCCCACGTTAAAAAGGCCTTAAAAAAGTGCCACATGACACAACATCGCTCAACTTTTGAGCGACTGCACGGTTGTACTCTCATCCTACGGACGGGAGGAACCCGAAGGCGGCTACGCCGAAGTCTCCTTCGGGGAGGTAGACCGGCCCTGAACCCGTTTATGCGGGTTCAATGGGCTATTTTTTCGCCGAGCTCACGGGCTCGGAATGCCCACATTAAAAAGGCCTTGTGCCACATGACGTCCCAGTGGGGCGGTGACTGAATATCGTCAGTCGTTCACCTCCTGGCCGGCTGTTTGGTTGGACTCTCTGCCTTCTGGCGGGGAGGAACCCGAAGGTGGCTACACCGGAGGGCGGATTCTCTTTCGGGGAGGTAAACCGGCCCTGAACACGTTTATACGGGTTCAATGGGTAAATTTTTGTGCCGAGGCCACGGGCTCAGAGATCCCACATTAAATAACCGGCCTTGTGACACATGATGACCCAGTGGGGGGGGGTGACTGAATATCGTCAGTCGTTCCCCTCCTGACCGTCTGTTCGGTTGGACTCCCTGTATTCGGGCGGGGAGGAACCCGAAGGAAGCTACGCCCAAGGGCGGATTCTCTTTCGGGCAGGTAAACCGGCCTTGAACCTGTTTATACGGGTTCAATGGGCATATTTTTAGCCGAGCCAACGGGCTCGGAGATCCCACGTTAAACCGGCCTTGTGCCACATGATGCTCTCGTGGTGGGGGAGTGACTGAATATCGGCAGTAGTTCAAATCGAGTCAAGAGTCGAGTCAGAGGCAGTCCGAAACAGAGTCGCGTTCAGACAATTACTGCAAGACATTGGAATAGTGGTACTGGTCGAGACTACATTGTTCTCTCTACTAAACCTGATTTTTCATACTAACACTTCTACTTCTCTGTATATATTCCTGTTTGTAATATATCTGTGTTATTCCATACCTGTGTTCGAGTTCTTCTTTATTGGTTCTCCCTTTGACTATCACAGTGCTACAAGGAATCGCACCATAACACACACACACACAAATATATATATATATATATATATATATATATATATATATATATATATATATATATATATATAGATAGATAGATAGATACAGATACTAGATACGAGTCTAGTTATCTATCTATATATATATATATATATATATATATATATTGTGTGTATTTAGGCAGCATTTTTTCATTACTGCATGTTTTATTAAATAATATAGACAAGTTTTGTCTATTTATTTTAAGCAAATTCTTTTCATATCGTCTGAAAACCGTAATAACATTAGCATTGAAAGATAAAAGAAAATCACCGTATAAAATACGTTTTTTAATCCTATCAAAGCTTTCGGCTTACATATGCCATCATCTGAGATGACAATTATATTACAATAAATTAAACAATACACGGACATAGCAACAATGATAGTCTCTTTTGGTTGTATGGAAGATCTCCAAGCAACGCCAATCTCGTGCTTACGAGCCTCTGGAAGCGAAAAACGCAACGCGGCCCCTAACATTACACATGGCCACGCGAGATTGAAAACGAGAAGTATTAGGTATGGGAAACCGTTGGTATAAACTGATGGTTCTGTTATCAATTATAGGCATTTAAGAATATTTGTGGAGTTTTCATTGTTTATTTTGTTCAGGTTAGGTTTCAGCTGTTTTATGTGTATAGATTCAAGTTCTTTTAGTTTTTGTTTTCATGTTTAAGTATAGTTGTGTTCGCAACAAGGATTTTCCGGAATTGTGTGTTTTCAGCTCCTTAAAATTCGATATCTTCTAAACTTGGATTGGTTCGATACAATACGAGTTTGGTGACTACTAATGAATTTTGGGAGATTGTGTTACGCCAAACATCCAACCGAATAGATATCTATTACCTAGATATCCTGGTTTTATTCTCTGTTCGGACACACGCATAGTTCATGAATCATTGATATTTATTAAGCTGAGATTAGGACAAAACAAAGGTAAACCTTAAGAAATTTTGACAGGGATGATAGATTTCAAACTCATTCTCAAACATTTCATACTAATAGTCAAACAAAAATGCCTTCATTATTTGAAAATCAGCATTTAGAAATCTAATTTTTGTCCGTTTTTATATAACGCGTTTGGGTTCTAACACCGTTTGTACTGCAGTAGAATATATGGAAATGTCTCAGTTTCATGTTTTCGTTTCCCGTTAAAGATTTTCTGGTTCATAATTTGACTCATTCGTGTTCTTGTTTTTTTCTTATTCGTTTTTCGTTCAGAAGATGTCGTTCTTCTTCCCAATCTTGTTCGTTTTTGTTCTTTTTCATGATCATGTTCTCTTCTTTTTTCTTTAATGTTTTTCTTCTTTTTGATAATCTCATTTCTTTAATTCTTTCTATATCTTAATTAATTCTTACACTTCGTCTTTTCTTCTCGGCAATCGTTTGATTCATCGTCGTTCTCATTGTTGTTACTCGTCGTTTCTTTACTTATCTTTCTTACGTATTCCTATTGTTGTATCTTTTTTCAATATCCTTACTTTCTTTATGCTTGTCGTTTTGTTCTTTTTACTATTATCTTTTTTTTATTTTATTCTTATTCCAGATATCATTATTCAACAACTTTCTTTTCTATCTTCCTTCATTCCTTACAGTGCTATAATTCTCATTCATCTGTTGTCATTTCTATTTAATTTTATTCCTTGTCCAACTTCACTGTATTTTTAATTTCTCGATTCATTTTGCTATAATTATTAACGTCTTTCGTCTTAATGACGGTGTTACTAGTCTCGGAGACGGCAGTACTCCATATAATGACTCGTTGTGCATTGTGCAAAAAAGATATATATTCGAAGATAAGACGGTGGGTGACAAGAGTTAAGATTAGGATTCATTCACATATCGAAATACGAAGTCAAACTTAACAAAAAAGATAGGAGAAGGAAGCTATATTATTATCAACAAAGAAATAGAAATCTATTAAAAACGATTTTGAATGTTCCAGCAGATTAAAAGATAAATTTGAAGTTGAAAGAGAAATCAAGGATATATCAGAACTGTTTCTAAGCTCTGTCAAAATTGTGGAATAGGAAAGCCACGATTGCTTCCCTTTAGCCCTCCATAAGTATCTAACTCCTCGTGCTATACATTACCGTTAAAAGAGCCAGATAAGGCCTAAGATAGAGTATTGTTGTCAGTTTGGGCGAGCACGGCCATATTCTCATTTTCCAGTGGTAATAGAGTTCAAAAGAGTTCTTGTAAGTGACAAATTATTTTCCGCCCTCAAAACTCTTTCTCACAGATGGGATGTGGTTAGCCTTTCACTGATCTGTCGCTATTTCTATGGAAAGTGCTCGGACGAAATGCATTCCTTCGTTCCGCTTGTTCTAACCATTACGACAAGAACCCACAATGCCATTCTCATTTCAGCAAACCAACCACATTTCTTCCATATTCTATTGGTGGGAAGTAGGTTCCACTCGAAAAGATTCTTCGCGCGAACCGCTGCTCTGTGCAACCGACTCCCAAGAGGATGTTTTCCCGTTCACTACAATAACCTTAACCTGTTCATGTCTATGATTAACCCTAACCCTTCTCTGCCTATCCGCACAAACTGTCTCTTACTTTAACCCTCGACCTCCAGTTGCCCCCGAGAATTGTACAGGATTAATCTCATTGTAAAGAAAAGCAATATGATTGCAAATTCTTTAAAAAACTAAACATCCGAAGAAGTCAGACAACGCAGAGCACGGGAGTGGTAATGTTGGTGATACTACCAAAAACAATACTATGGATTCGAACCACTTACCTCTAATTGTTTATAATGACTACTAAAGGTATATTGGTGAATATTCTGCAGAGCTATTTATAATAACAAAGAAGTAGAAAAGGAAACGATAGATGAAAACAATAAAAGATGCACGTGTGTATATGTTTCCAGTGGGTTTAATCATGTAATATTTAAAGGTTTTCCCCGCATTATAACACATACAGAAAGTACTTTAGATAAAGTATTGTATGTACAAATCAAGGTAACAGTAATCCAGAACATAGAGCAAGAAATCTTAGTCCTGTCATTATATGACATGATTAAAATAATAACATAAATTTTCATCGGGTCACTGGTAAGATAATTCATTTTATTATTATTATTAATAATAATAATAATAATAATAATAATAATAATAATAATAAACATTATTATCAAAGACAGAAAAGAAAATGTTTTCACACTAATTGATATGAGTGTGTCAAATGGTAAAAAACAACGCTGCGAAGTTGTTGTTTTTTAACAAAACTAATGGAAATAGACTGAGAAATGAAATTAGTGAAGATATAGCACTTAAAACCTAAAACTGTTCTTATTCTAGTTTGAGATTTATGTCTGACAAAGAAAAGAACTAAATAACAAATTGCTAAAATGCCCGGTGTATCACCTCTACAGGAAATCCCCAAAAGAGTTCTACCAAACACAAATCAGAACCTGCGAAGGGCTTTGTCTATTTATTTATTAATTCTTGTATTTTGTTAAGTAGAAAGAATAACAAAAAACAAAGACGCCCTTCGATTACCCTAAGTCATTACCTCTGACACGGCATGTGATTATAAAATAAATGCAGATCAAAAAGATTTTTTAAATAATAATAATAAACATAAATCGCTTCTAATAGCGACGCGGATGGCCAATGGGGAATTGTTGAACCGGTCACTACAGCACACAAAAAAAAAAAAGTGTAAGAAGAAGCGGCATGACAGGTGAAAATAAAAGAATCTATCATGGTTAGTCTTTCAGCAGACAGACTGTTTCAATTACTGGATATGAGAAGTGGCTTTTGCTAAAAGATGAGTTTACAAAGAGTGGAACAAAGTGGTGCTAATTAAAGGACAGGAGCGAGCCATCAGAATGAATGCAGTCAAGGCCAGGATAGATATATCATTAAAAGAAAGCAAATGCAGGATGTGTGGATACGCTGATGAGACAGTTAACCCCATAGTCGTTAAATGTTGTCAACTGCCATAGAAGGAAGAAATGCGACCACATATTGGGACAGGCAAAGGAATCCATTCGAAAGTATGCCGTAAGTTTGGCTTTAGTATAAAAGTAAAGTGTTATGAGCATTAGGTGGAGTTAGTGATAGAAACTGACAGTTATAAGATAAGGGATTTCTCAGTTCAGACATATCAAATAATTGAAGCCTGAAGATCGAGCCTTATAGATAAGGAGAATAGCAAGTGTCAAATTATTGACTGTTGTTCTATATAATACAAGAGTGGACTCCAAAGAAACTGAAAAGATAGAAAAATAACAGGATCTTGCGAGGGAGTTGAAAAAGATATGGACCTAGATTGTATAACTGATTTCTTTTGCACTTGGAACATCAGCTACAAAACTGAATGAACGCCTAGTGATAAGTAATATTGAAACCAAGTTGGTAAACCTCGAGAAACAGTCATCATTTACTCTGCGATGATTCTCCCAAAAGATTTTGAGTTGTGAGAAATCTTCTTGACACTATGCCTGAAGATGAAAAATTCATTTGACTGCATCAGTGTTCGACAGCATTATGATGAAATAATAATAATAATAATAATAATAATAATGTCCTTTGATGAAATTATATTTTTATTGATTCGAGCGAGGTACAAGTGACCATCTAAGGTAAAACTATAAACTAAAATATCGAGCATTGGGATGACAAATTTAGATTACGAGAGTTCGCAATTTCTCATATGAGAGTGAGTTTTGTGTCATTTCAAAAAATTGTCTTATAGTATGCAAGATATTTTAGACATAAAGAAAGTTAAATTATAAAATCTGATAACATTAAACATATCTAAAGATGACTAATCAGAATCAAGCTAGTATAACATTATATTATTTCTTAAGAATCTTTAGCTATAAAAGAGAGAATGCCTAGTGGTGAGTGTAATAAAAATTTCGGATGTCAAAACTTTAGGTGCTATCTGGGTATTGTAGCAATTGGCGTCAGATAATATGATCCAGAAATCTGAACGTACACAGAAATGACGAATGAGCCTTTCAGAAACTAAGAAATGTAAAAAGTGATAGGAATATATTCCTTAGAAGTTAATGGATTTGAATGTTTCACAATCTCCTAATTGATAAAAACGTAGCTTGAAGAGATGGGAAAGTGACAGTACGAATTAATACCGTGAACATCCCCACGAAAACATGCAATTCCGAAATAATTTTTAAAAGAATATGGATTATAAAGAGGTTGACGATGACAGAAATTCTCTAGGAAATATAATAAGAAAATGTTTTGAGACTATTTAACATTCGGAGGACATAGTGAAAAAAAAGAAAATCAGTGTAAAACACAGTGAGTAACCTTCTCAACGAATTCGAATGAATGTCTCAGTAGCAAAAAAAAAAAAATAAAAAAAAAAACGACCAAAAAAAAAAACGACAAAATCGCAAGGAATCAATTATTTAAAGCAACAAAAACAAACTTGTGGTCGTCTGCAACCTCAAATTTCATGGCCCATAAAAGAAGAAAAAATATAATGATATGCAGATAATTCACATTTCAGTAAATCTTAAAGTGTGCTTCTGATAGAGAAATTATAATTCAAACTATTATCACAGTTACTATTATTTCTATCTTAAATCCGGTAGCAGTATTGATATTTATAATGTCAGAAGACATTTTATTTCTAGCATTTTACAAACATTGCATTGACTACTGTTCTGCAGGTACTTGGTGCTGAATGTATTATCGGCTTGGGATAAACACAATCTATTCGCCACTGTACCCGTTTCTCTCCAGTCGACATGAATCTGACATGTGTCATATTATCTGATGCACTAAATATTTTCCGGTCTACTTTCTCAACGATCTTTCTATTTGTATAATGAAATCATATCGAATTATGCAGACATCTGTTGGCATTCCTCCTTCATATTACATTATGCAATCTTTATATATATATATATATATGTGTGTGTGTGTGTGTGTGTGTGTGTGTGTGTGTGTGTGTGTGTGTGTGCGTTTATGTTTATGTGTGTGAGTGGTTGGGTGAATGGAAAAGAAAGATATTTTGAAATCGAAAGAGAAAACAGTAGATAGAGCATTTATACTTAATAATCCAGTTTGGAATAAGTCCACAGTCCTTGTGGCCTAAAATCTACATCTATGACAAAAATGCTCGACAGAATGTCGTTGTTGAACTACGTCTTTCTTTCTTTCTTTCTTTCTTTCTTTCTTCTGGATGCATTCGATACTCGCGTTTAAGCGTCATGGAACTCTGTATACTTGCATGTCAATTAATAGCAAAACTCATCCGATTTCACCGTATTTTTTCCAGCCACATGTTCATACATATTGTCTCTTCTCTATCATTCCAGCAACAGGGAGTAAAGCAAACCTTATGTATTTGTCAACTCACGAAAAAAATGATATAATGTTTGTTTAATATCGAGCCTGAAACTTGTATGAATAAATCAGTGAAATTTGTCCAGCCTTATCATCGGAGATATGAGAGCCTACACTTTGGTCAAGATTATCTGTGAGGTTCGTTGTCAAGGATTTAGCAAGTTTTATTTGCGTGTGTACGAAACGAAAATGATAGTAGGATGTATTAATCTCTACAGGATAGGAGTATTTGATACGAGATCAATTTAATGTGTAGCCAAACATACACGTTGTATTAAGAGAAAAATTGACCCTCTACAGGTGGCCAAGACTTAGGGTTAAGCATGATCCTTTGTATCTTTACTACAAGAGGGAGGTGAAGCCCCGTATTTAGAATGCTTAATATAAGTTTCTATTTATGCCATGCCTCGTCCAAAAATAGGACTTGAGCTTCTTTCATTTCTCAGTTCAATAGATAGTAAATCTCCTATTGACTGCATGTTGGTGATCAATTTTGAATAAAACTTACTGTAGTCAGAGAGATTTGCGTCATACAATAAATTTATTCACCTCTACTTCTTCTATGTGTGCTGTCCATTCAGGACGTGGGAGATCTGTATTTTCAAAACTGCTTGTCCTTCCAGATTAAGTGCTTTGATTTCGATAACACCCACAATCCCTGTCTTGCAAACCATTTACGCTAGCTCGTTAGGTAGATCATTCGCTGTTTTACTCTGTCCCTTTTGACTTTCATCTGTCCTGTGAATGTCAATTTCTAAATTTCTAAAACCTCTCTCCTCGTTAAATGTCCTAGAAATTTAAATTGCCACTTAAATTCTAATCATAATCTTTACATCCATTTTTTTGCGGGGAGAACTTGCTTACATTGCCTAATAGACTAATTGTACATAATTTTAGTACTTCTATATTGTTTACTTGATTTGCTCACTTCCAAAATCTAAAACAAAAACAAATAAATGGTAATGTTGCTGATAAAACTAACCTGGCCGTTTGTTTTGAAAAGGACCTCCAATCGGCTGTGGAGTGGGGCAGGAATTGGCTGGTTAACTTTAATGCCTCACAAACAAAACTGTTCTCTATTACTCACCACAGAGAACCTCCCCTGCTCTCACATTAGAATGTCTGACGATCAACGCCACTTTGCGACTTGACATTGCCTGCTGACATGAGATGGAACAAATACATTGAGTCAATAGCTTCGTCCACCGCAAGAAAATTTGGCTCCCTGTGCCGCACCAGGAAATTTTTCTCGCCGGAGCCGATCCTTCAAATCTACAAATCAACCATTCACCCTTGCATGGAGTATCGTTGGCATATGGTCTGGAGCCCCTTCTGTTTGTCTCAAGGTCCTTGATAAAATCCAAACATTGATATGCAATGTAATTGGTCCTGATCTGGCATCTCGTCGGAAGTAACTCCCTCACAGACGAGCCGTCAGCTCCCTCTGTCTTTTTTACAAATACTTTCAGTGTAACTGTTCCGATGATCTGCTTTCGCTGGTTCCCAGACGTCATCAATTTAAGCGTTCAACTAGGCTGGCATCTCGCTTTCACTCTTTCACTGTCGAAACTGTGAAATGTAGCCGTATCTGCTCCAATAGCTTCATGTCTCTCACTTCTCTCCTCTGCAACTCCCACCCTTTTTCTTGTTAACCTGATAGCTATAATCTCCAACTATTCAAATGTAATATCAATCGACGTCTCCAGATGCCTTGGTCTATCCCCTATCCTTCTCTTCATCCTTTCCTCTATCTCTCCTCTTTGATCTAGTTTCAATTCTCTGTAAGCCCTTGCATGCTAGTGGCTTCCTTCTTTGCTTGGGGGTAAAACGCTGTTTAATTGTCTTTGTGTTTGAAAATTGTTATTCCCTATTAAAGACAAAAAAGTATATCCGGAGCCACCCACGTATTTAACATAATCTCTAATTTTGTAGTTACAAATGAAGGCTTGGTCGTTTCTATATCAATTAATTAAACAGTGAGAAAATACATCTTCTTGATGAAAAAAAGGAAACAAAATATTGAGAAAAAATCGATGAAACGTTTAATCGATTAACAAATGTTTCGGATATGATTAATAATAATAACAATAATAATGAGAAAAAGAAAGAAGTAACAGGATCTTGGACACACATACGCACATAAAATAAAGAAACAGAAACGAATAAATAGATCTATAATTGGAACAGGTTAAATTTAATGAATATTAGGTAAGGTCATAAATAATTCACGCATACACTCACACACACACACACACACACACACACACACATATATATATATATATATATATATATATATATATATATATATATATAGATAGATAGATATAAATGCCCTTCGGTTTTAGTTGCCCCCGATCTTCCCCCCTTTTTTCTTTACTTTTCTCTCTCTCTCATCTTTTGAATTTTAAGTTTAGATTATATCGTCTTTTATTGTGCGTAGTGTCACCACAAATGTATACACCCATTTCCGGTGTCAGTTTTTAATTTAATTTAGGTCAGCGATTCAGTAATGAATTATGCGCCGGAAAATAATTCATATTTATCTGTATCTCACTCATTTAAACCGTCTTTTAACTCCTCTCTTTAAAACATCTCTCTGTTAAATTTGAATCCCCACCTTCACTTTTAGGTCTTCCTGTTCTTCTTTCGTCTGATACCCCTCTCTAGAGCTTTCATTTACCACTCACATTCGTCCCCAACTCTCATACATACACTCGCACTAAATTTTATTTTTTATTCCCGGAGGCATATTTTCAGATTTCTTTGAATTTGTAGGTCTGATGAATTGGATCGTGATTACGATTCCAATGTAATAAATTATAACCATCGAATATTAGTGTTTAAGCCTTTTTAATATATATATATATATATATATATATATATATATATATATATATATATATATATATATATATATATGTATATATATATGGAATAATTGGAATCCAGTTTTATATGTACAGTTGTATTTTGTTGCTGAAGCTTCGATCCTCTTACTTGAAGCTTCTAAAAATAAATTATATTTTTGCCTATAGCCGCGTAAAAGTAATAAAGCGGCAAGAAAATAAATATTTTCAAAATCCAAATGTTTTCCACATATTTTCTGTTTCTTATATCCTTGGTCTGGATATTTCACATCATGAGAGAGAGAGAGAGATATGTAGAGAGAGAGAGCGGTATGTAGAGAGAGAGAGGTATGGAGAGAGAGAGGTAGAGAGAGAGAGAGAGAGAGAGAGAAAGGGAAAGAATGAGAGAACGCGAAGTGAAAGATAGAGAGATTGATATTTTCTTAGTAATCTGCAAAGTGTATCAGCAATTAATCAATTGTAACATTGTAGCATCAGCAAACAAAGAAAGACAAGGAAGTGATGGAGAACAATGATCGTCTACGACCTGAATGGCATATAAAAATCCGAAAAAAATCAACCTGTAAATAAACTTATATCAAAGACACACATTAACATTACTCATATGTCATGTCGTGATAAAAGTGACCAAATTCGGTGAATTTCAACTCTATTAGTTGACATCATATTCATTGTCGCTTTTAGTCGAACAAAAATCAGTTTGTCGTGTCCACTAAGATATCAAATAAAATATTTATAAACCAATCACACTCAAGAAAACATTTACATCTTAAAACGCACCAATAAAATCATAGAATAGAAATCAGAATGTTTGTTGTATTAGTCATCATTATTTTTAGGTAGATACCGACTAAATATCGTACGGAATGTAGTAGAAGACATACCACGTGTCCTTTTTAGGGTCAATTAGGAATAAATAAATAAATAAATAAATAAATAAATAAATAAATAAATAATTCTGGAGCTGATTCTCTTACGAGAAAAGTGTATTAAAACATCCGTTGCGAAACAAGGATACAAGCGGCCGTCACCAAACTTTATGCAACTCTCGCTTATGAACTCATGTTAAAAGCGACAGCTTTGACAAACTTCAGACTACGGCGACACCGCCAACAGTAAGAAACAATTTCTAAATATCTCTTGTATCCGCATTACTATGAATCATGCACATACATGTTGACCTTTTCATACAAACACACGTATTACAACATTTTATTATTTTTCACATACGGACATAAAGACAGTTTATATATTATTTCAGAACTTTATTAAGCCAAACATTACTTTCCAATCTATTATCAACTGCTTGTATTCTTGTCGCTATATTAAATTAATGTTTATTTGTTGAAACTACGTTGTCTTTTCTACTGAATTTTATTCATTCAATTAAAATCGTGTGATTATTCTAGACGGCCAAATTACGAGCCACCCTCTAACGATATTCTGTTAATGTATCGAATCCAGACGCTCCAAATTTTAACATTCAACGAAAAACCGAGTAGAAGGATTCCTACATGTTCATTCCAATATTTTCTCGCAAACTTCTCTTCAGCAATGACTTAATACAAAAATAGATTGTGTCTAAGTTACTATTTTTTTTCTTTTCAATTTTTATCCGTTACTTCCTTAGATATCAACCATTGTAAGAACTAATATCTTTCTGGCTCATTTCTGAGCAAATATCATTAATCTTTGCTATCCATTTTTGCTTTTTTATTATGTTTTGTTTGATGACGTTATTTCTGCTATTTGTTGACCAGTTGAAGGCGAATACACGGGTTTCATGTTTAATGCATTGCCCACTGCTAGAAAACAACAATGAAATTATTTATTCTTTGTATTTGGCAGTTTTTTATCGCAACTTCATTTTGGGGTTGACTGGTTTGTCTGATTCGTCCATATTTTTCATTTCGTATATAAACTGACTTGGATATTTCAATCAAGATTTGAGAGATGAGTGGTATAATTTTGATCAATATGTATCACAGTTTCTGTTTTCTAAATAAATTAATTCAACTGAAAGCTAAGAAATGTACCTTTATATTCAATTTAGTTGAATTAAATAATAAAAACAGAAACAGTAATGAATATTTTCCAGACCGCCGATCTGAAATATAAAGAAAAATAAGAACCTACTCATACCTCAAAACTTGATTGAAATTTTAAAATCATTTCAGGTACAAAAAGTAAAAGTATGCTCGGATCAGTGAAGCCTGAAATTAATATATATATATATATATATATATATATATATATATATATATATGTATGTGTGTGTGTGTGTGTGTGTGTGTGTGTGTGTGTGTGTGTGTGTGTAAGCAAATAAATGGATATTGATCCAACAATATGAAGAAAAATATACGGAAAAAACAAACAAAAATCCTAATATGCAATTATGCTGTTTTAATGTTAATATAATGTCAACGTCGGACGTTTCGTTCTAATAGACCATCTTCAGGACATATTCATATAACATAATTAACATTAGACCATATTCAATTCAACATGAAAAAGACGATGGACATAAGAACAAGACCAATCCAAACAGATAACTGAAATCTTTTATAAGATCAGCGTTCCGTTTAAATAAGTTATCTGTTTGAATTGGTCTTGCTCTTATGTCCATCGTCTTTTTTATGTTGAATTGAATATGGTCTAATGTTAATTATGTTTTATGAATATGTCCTGAACATGGTCTATTAGAACGAAACGTATGAATTAAGAAATCAGATGGTTGACCACGGAAGTCGTCTAGCCAAAACCCTAGATAAGAAAAATGGTGATTTGTTGTTGGGTGTTGTTGGATGACTGGGTAGTGTTCATTTCACCTTTCTTTTTTCTCCCCTTCTGTATTCTCAGTCCAGAGAGAGAGAGACAGAGAGAGAGAGAGAGACAGAGAAAGAGAGAGAGAGACAGAGAGAGAAAGAGAAAGAGAGAGAGAAAGAGAGAGAGAGACAGAGAGAGAGAGGAAGAGAGAGGAAGAGAGAGGAAGAGAGAGCATACAAAAAAACAGTGCGTTGTGGCCGTTATGCCAAGATGAGGTGGACGAAATCTTGGATCCAGCCTTAAATTTAGTGAAACCCAACGTAAAGATTTATGAATCATTTGTTTTGACTACCCATTATACGTTTCAGACATATGGACACAATACAAAGGTCATATAACCACTCTTGAAAGAGTACACCAAAAATCCCTCAGAAGAGTCATGAATATTTTATGGCAGTTTTCTGTATCTGACACAGAAGTTCTGGAGAAAGCTATTATTTCCAATACCGAGAAGCTAATCATCCTCAATCAAATGAGCTGGCGAGTTCACTTGGTGCGAATAGATGATTCAAGGTAACCTAAACGTGCCTTTTATGGCGAAATATTTGCAGGCAATCGTCCCAGATACAAACCTAGAAACCGCTTTAAAGATTGCACTTGAGCCAGACTTAAAGCTCTCGGGATGTTAGTAGGTACCTGGGAAATAGAGGCTGAATGTTGACCTACGTGGAGAACGACAGTGCATCAAGGTTGTGACCAGTTTGAAGAGGACAAAGTGGAAGATGCTAAGGTTAAGCGCAATCTTCTTATAGGTAAACTTGAAGCGCTACCTTCCACCATAAACGTACATCATGTATATAGTTTGTTTGGTAATTTTGCTCTTTCAAAGGTAGGCCTTCTAAGACAACTTCGGTCTCATACAGCTCGATCCATTGAAAGAAGCCAGAAATCAATCTTTCTGTCTAGAAGTGGCAATCACCATATATATATATATATATATATATATATATATATATATATATATATATATATATTAATAATTACACATAAACATATGTTTACATAATGACTCAGTTTCATGGCTTTTCCAATCAAAAAGTTACGAAATGTTCAATACGGTTGTTGACTTTTAATTTTTGGGTCTTATGTGAGCAATGCTAAATTGGGTGTGGATTCAACGCCCAAGTTTATTATAAATATAACATTGGAATATAAATTCAAGATATAGAGTGTTGGTATGTAGATATCGCAAAATAAACTAAGTTATTAATATTAAGTTTAATAAGGATATTGATCCATTAATGGGATAAAATTATTGCAATACGAACTAAAAAAAATATAATAAAAAGCGCGGGTAGGCAAAAACGAATATAGGGTAAAGAAAAGAAAAATATAAAAAAATAATAAAAATAATAATAAAACGGATTAAAAAAGAACGACAAATTATAAAAACCGTTAAACTCTGAAATTGTGCAAGGGAGTTACTGGATATGGAAAATTAAAAATAAAAAAAATAGCAGAGGTAGATTGTTGGATGTATTACAGCAGGTGATGTATTGTTCTAGATAGCATCGAAATATTTGAGATTTATTTCTGTAGTTGCATGTAATCGTTCCATCTCAAGTCAGCGGGCAATGTGAGACCGAGCAGTCGCAAAGAGGTGCTCTCGTGGAGTTGAGCGTCAGGCCTCCCATAAGAATATATTACACTCAACTCCACGAGAGCACCTCTTTGCGACTGCTCGGTCTCACATTGCCCGCTGACCTGAAATGGAACGCTTACATTGTCAATAGATTCGTCCACCTCTAGGAAAGTTGGCTCCCTGTGCCGCTCCAGGAAATTTTTTGTTGCCGGAGTCGATCCTTCCAATCTACACATCAACCATTCGTCCTTGCATGAAGTATTGCTGCCATAAATGGTCTGGAGCCCCTTCTAATTGTCTCAAGTTTCTTGATACAATCCAAAGACGGATATGTAATGTAATTGGCCCTGATCTGGCATCTCATCTGCGGCCGCTCTCTCACAGACGTACCGTTGACTCCCTCTGTCTTTTTTACAAATACTTTCACGGTAACTGCTCCGATGAGCTGCTTTCGCTGGTTCCCAGACTTCACGAATTTAAGCGCTCAACTAGGCTGGCATCTCGCTCTCACCCTTTCACTGTTGAAACTGTTAAATGTAGCCGTGTCTTCTACTCCAATAGCTTTATGTCTCGCACTTCTCGCCCGTGGAACTCCCTCTCTCTCCATTTCTTGTTTTCCTGATAACTGTAATCTTCAAGTATTCAAATATAATGACAATCGACGTCTCCAGATGCCCTGATCTATCCCCCAATCGTCTCTTCATCCTTTCCTCTATCATTCCTCTTTGTTCTCACTCCAACTCTTTAACTCCTTGCGTGCTAGTGGCTTCCCACCTTTCTTGGGGTTGAATCCTTAAAAAACAAATCATGAGTTTATTTCTCTTGTTAACCTGATTATGATTATCAATGAGCTTGGAAGTTTTTTTTCTAATAATCACAGCGTACATTTTGTTGAGGTTAAAAGGTTTAGTTATAAAGATGAGTTGTGTAGTTAGAAAGTGCCATGGTATTTGAATATCGCTTATGAAAACGGTGTTTTATAGAAAAACGTTCTGTGCAATAAGCTGTCGGTTGAGACGGTTACATTTCCACAACTGAACCACAAACCTGCTTTCCAATGCAGAAAGTTAATACTGTGCATGTGTTTGGACCGTCGGGATATTATTCAGGTGAATTATTAAAATACAATATAGACGTAATAGACATATACTCCTATCAGCAGCAACGTATCTATGAAAGATTGGTTAAAATAGTGACCTAGGCTCGCGAGCAGAAAAATGATGTTCTGCTTCACAAAAATGCAAGGTCTCATTGAGGAAGAATAAAAAAACATTTCAGAATTCGCTGCGTTTTTTTCTCTCATCCGTTACATTTATAACACATGGCATCAAAGGATAATAAGCTCTATTAAGCGCTGAAAAGTCTTTGACAAGGAAGACTTTTCCTAATGAAAACCAGATACAAGAGTTCGTGGAAATATCTTCAAATCAAAACTTGTTATTTTACTGAGAATGTATCGATGAGCTGCCTGATAATTTCCACCACACAATGTAAATAATGATGAATATATATTTGAATAAAAGGCAACTGTACTTTATTTTTATGTTATCTTATTTTATTTTTAAAGAATAAAGTTGAGAAACAATTTTTTTTTATTCTAAATTGAAATTTCTATTTTAAAAGTGCCAAAATGGTTAACCTTTTTGACCATATATATTTATATAATATTAATGGTCAATATATATATATATATATATATATATATATATATATATATGTATATATATACATACACACACACACACACACACACACATATATATATATATATATATATATATATATATATATATATATATATATATAAAGAGAGAGAGAGACAGAGAGAGATTCCCAAGAGGATAGAATCCATGTATTACATTGGAATCGTAATCACGATCCAAATCATGACTATCTGATTGAAAACTGTTGAGCACTAAAACACGTTGATCTCCATTCAACCCGCTCCAAGGCCGAGTATGTGATGAGGTATATTAACAGCTGACAAGTTAATAAGTTATATATATATATATATATATATATATATATATATATATATATATATATATATATATACGTGTGTGTTTAAATGATCATTAGTGATATATGTACATGGCCGTCAAAAAGAAGTCCTATTGATTAATTATATTAATTTCATTGACAGGTATATTGACAGATATGACGTCCCCGCGGTGTCGCTGCGCCAAATGTGACGTCTGCCTGGTTGCTCCCGTCGTGCTATCCTGTCCTGTGACGACCAACTGGCTTGGTATTGGTCGCGGCACCAAATGTGACGTTCTAACCTTTTGCTGATTCGGATGGGAATCTAGTTAGATTCGCTATCAGCCATGGCGTTCGCAGCTCGCTTCCAACGTCTGGTTACCGAAGTAACTGCTTTGATTTCCAGTCTAACCTACCCACGTTGTGAATTGATCTTAGGCAGACGAAATCAATCAGTCGCCGGGGCGTAATGCAAGTCGAGTTCGAATAAGGGTGATATCGCACAAGTATATGTAAAAGAAAAGAAAATAATAACTCGAAAAGTTCAAATGTGTTAAAAAAAGAATAACAATATTTTATATATGGTTGCTGAATACAGGACTGCATCTACTTCCCAACCCGCTATATGGATTCGTGACACTTTGTGTTTGTTAGGCGAGTCTTAACATCTTAAGTTGTTTGTTCTTTAAGAAACTGGTTCTTGGTGTATCTTCAGGCGATATTCGTAAAACTTGTTTTGGTGGTGTGAGTCTAAGTCGTTCTTCAAAAATAAATTGTTCTTGGCTAGAAGTTGAATTCGGAATTTGCGCGAATCTTAGTCAGCTTCTTCGAGGCGGTTCTTCAGAGCTCTCAGCTCACTGCAACTGCTTGCCTCTTTGTCTCCAACCCCAACTCCAGCTTAACTGCCACTTAACTCGAACTGATTTTCGCTCGCTGCGACTTTGCTTATATGGACGCCGACCAAAACCGGGGTGGGCTTGTCGGGGTTTGAGGTTCCTTGATAATTCTCAATCCACAATCCACTTATTTGGTTTCGGTCAGAAAAAAATTATTATTTTCCATTTTTGGAAGTCTTTCGTCTTCCCATCTACTTCTGTTCTCATATTGGTATCTCACCAAGCCCTCAGAGGGTGTCAACGGGTTTCCCCTCTCTCTCACAGTGGCATCTCACACCTATCCCTTCAGGGGGGCGCAACAGGCCTTCCCTCCTTCTTCACATGATTACCTTCGCCCAATACTCCTGCTATCATTCAGCCAATGGGCGCTCAGCGGCGTGGGTGTGGCCAGACTAGCCTCGGTTTAAAAAATCTTGCTCAAAGAAAAAAAATGTTATCCTTTTTTTTTTCACTTTTCCTTTTCCTTCTTCTCTTCGAGGAGATCTCACACCCTAGACTCTTTTATCTTTTAACCGAATTACCTGGAATTCGTCAATTAGCTTTTCGCCATCACCAGCGGGTGGCCACCCAGACGTACCTGCACTCCTGGCGCCAACCACTGATCCGATAAAACAATTTCACTATTATAGCCGGATTTCATATGGAATTCGTCAACGAGATTTTCGCCAGCATCAAATGGGTGGTCATGTGAACGTATTTGCATTCTTGGTGCCAATTACTGATCCGATAAAATAGTTTCGCTATCCTAGCCAGTCTCAATGATTTCTACATATAGACAAAGGCTTAACCTTTCCTTCATGGTGGTCAGCGGACACTTGTTTTTGTAATTCTGCGAAACAGTTAATTTTTATCTATTTAGAATTCTGTCTCTGAAGTTATTTGACCAACCTGGAATTTTCACCCGCCTCGTAACATAAATCAGATTAAATCCAGTATCTTCCTTTCTCGACAATGGGCATAAAAATCTTACCACTCTTCCTTGTCAGAAAAACAACACTACTTATTGTCCTTTTCGCGATGGCTTCTTATCATCTAAATTTAATTCTCGCTTTTTTTCTTCTTTCTTTTTTAGCAAGCCAAATAGTGTCACACAGATGACAAGTTGCTTTTAAGCTTGTCTTTGTATCTTAGCAATAGGCGCCCTACATTCCTGTAGCCCTGATCTAATTGTAATATAACATAATATAATCAATTAAAATATTAATGAAAAATATTAACTAAAATATTATAATTTAATTAATAATAAAAGTGAAAAAATATTGCAAATTACTTAATAATATGACATAACAACTTCTATATAAACCATAAAAAAATTAACTGAATATAATTTCGAAGAAAAAAATGGAAGAAAATCTAAAGCTGAAAAAAAATGAAAGGCGTAATCAAAAGCAAAATTTCATGAACTTGTGCATGTAAAAGAACGTTAAATACATCAATATGCACGTTTACGTAACGGGGAAAAGGCGGACTGAAAAAGACGTAGAACCAACTGAAAAAATGAGAAATACGGTTTAAAAACCACAATCCTTGAAAATTGGATATTTACTAAGAAACTTCGAAGTCGAGATAAAATTCATCTTTAAAATATAGTTCATATTATATATATATATATATATATATATATATATATATATATATATATATATATATATATATCTACTTAATTGTATATGCTTTAAAGTTAATTTTCCTTTTACAAGACGTTTATCGACAATACTTGTTCTTATTATTCACCGTTGAATCATGACGAAAATGCTTCGTCGATTTATTACTGGATCTAAAATACAACATTCTGCATTTGGGACTGGAATCGACAACTCTTAGATCAAGTGCACACAGAGACATTTATTGTTGAGTTTACATTAATAAAAAGTGCTGAAAAGTCGAATAAATTAAAAACAGGTGAACGCAACTGAGGCGTATTACTGGAAGTCGACGAATGAAGTAAATATTATGTATTTCCTCTTGAAATCAATGCAGTGACAAATGGATCGATTTGCAGTTCTATATTTATAGCAATGCTTAAAGGACTGTCCAAGTTTGCAATTGTCAGTAGAGAACTTTGGGTATATCATGTAACGCCGTTCGTTCTCATTTGAGTAGGATTGTATGGAGATGGGGATAACGTCGAGACTCTGAAATCGAAATAGCATGAGTTTCAATTACGCTGACTTTAAACGGAAGAAAAATGTCTTCGCTGATTTGTCTTTTTGAAAGGATTCCTTGTTATTACGGTCTAACCTGTCGGTAGATTCAGTCTGGAAATATTTGTTAATATGTCCCATTTTAAACACAGACGTTCCATCTCATCAATATGATAGATGTTTCATTAAAATATATCGATTACACATTTTAACCCATGCACCACCCGAAATTCTTGTTTACCAGATTTTAATTGATAAATTTGATAAATTATTAGCAAAATGGCAATATTTTCCCCTGACAGGAATAATAAAAGTTTCTATTTTTAGTTAGCCATAAATTGTTTCTTTCGCGTGGATTTCAAAATGATATCATAATTCCAAATGGAAAATATTTAGAAGTATCTGAAATTAACTTGTGTCGGACTTCAACTTAGATGAGGAAACCAAACTGAGGTGCAGAAAGGATAAACCGAATACATCATTACACATAAAATATATCTTTAACAAGATGTACAAGCAATGGTGTGAAATAAATGAATGCATTAAGTAAAACAAGAATTGTCTCTCTTTCGCTATTATTTGTATTCTAAAGTTCACCGAAAGAAAGAAAGTTTGTGACAGTTTCTGGTAATAAAAGTTTTCAACAGTTTTGCTGTGTAAGAAAAGATTATGTAAGTGTAAGGAATATTCAGCATGTGAGTGGCGATATAAGTGAGAAGATTGGCGCATGGTTTCAACTGTCGTGGATTCGTTTGGCAGCTGAAATCTCACTAATTATCTAAGAATATTTCTTGCTCATATAGGTGATCATCGGCTACGAATCGCTGCGCAGGAAGAATTGTTCTTCACGTGCAGACAATCTGATTGGTTGGCATTGACCAATCAGCGAGCGAGTATTTGGGGAGACTCAAGAAAGCTTCGGGGATCTGTTACTTCCAAAAGTGCACAAAATCGACTACATGAAAATAGAGCGATTACAAAATTGTCGCATTGCTGCGTTTCATAAATTGTCTATTACAATCCATCTAAGCGGAAGGGAGATAACTCATTACCTTCGCTGCATTTGAAATGTATGAAATTAATGAGTTCTGAACGTTGTTTAATTCTAGATGCAGCAATTGCAAAGGACAGAAATTATTTCATAAAAATAGTTTAAAAGAATAGATATTTAAAATTCTTTTTTACTAAATACGAAAACGCTCTCATAGTTAGGAATAAATCCATATTTTGGTATGCTGAATTGAAATATTGTTATTGATTTTTTTATCTATTTTTCAGAATATTGATTATTACTTTGGTTGCTTTTAGCACCGCATATCTTCAGTTTTTTTGGGGGGTATGCGTTTGATTTAGAGGTCTGGATAAATCGCTTCATACTTTGTCGCTACACTTCCTCTCAAATCATTCCACGAGATATACAGGTGTATCGTATCGTGCAAGTAATTTTAACTAGAAAACACGTGATTTAGAAAACTCCATATTAATTCTTGAAAATATAAATGGAGTCTTTTAATGGAATGTTAATAATAATATCAAAGTAGTTTCTTCAAATAACCATATTACGTTTCAGATACGAGACACCTCAAGTTTAGCTTTACCAAAAACACCTTTCAAATGATATTAAAATATACGCAAAGATCACTTATTCATTCAGTTTTGAAAAATTAAAATGTATACTTTCCTTTGCATTACAGTCTTTTAATTTTTGTTTAAAGCAAGTGTATGATATCACTCTAAAACTAGAAGTATGTATTTCCCCAGCACAAAAACATGAGCTAGCGTCACTTGTAAAAAAATTGAAACCGCAATAAACAATTAGAAAATGAACCTGTAAAATTACATTTAGGTAATACTCTGCACAGAAGAAAAAGAGATTCTCCCATCCCTTGAATACTTTAAATGCTATATTCTTACGTCCTGTTAGCGATCTCGGTTACCGATGTCTCTCTCTTTAGTTTTCATATCTATAAAGGTCGATGAGTCCTTGTTGCCAGTTTAGTACTG
>OZ010578.1:29601186-29643686 GCA_963932145.1 Acanthosepion lycidas | reverse complement strand
AAACAGATTATCATTATTGTTCTGTCCGTGTATTGTTTGATATATTGAAATGTAATTGTCATCTTTGATAATGGCTTATGTAAGCCAAAATCTTAGATAGAATTGAAAACCATGTATCAATATTGTGTTTTTCTTTCATCTGTCAATGACCATGCTGTTAAGCTCATCAGACAATATGGAAGTAGCTTACTCAAAATAAAGAGACAAAACTCGTCTATATTATTTAATGAAACAGGCATTAATGAAAAATTGCTGCCTAAATACACACACACAATATATATATATATATATATATATACATATACATATACATATATATATATATATATATATATATATATATATATATATATACGTGAGTGTGTCCTTATGTGTTTTCGGTGTGGGTGTGAGTGGACCAGTCTTTTTTTCTTAATAATATTCTTTAGTTTACGCATGTTTTATTACATAGGATGGAAAACGGACTGACGTGAATACCTTTTGGCGCATTTCTCTATAAAAAATGAACATGGAAAATCTTTCGAAAAGATAAAAAATTGAAGTTTCTCGCTGACTTCTTTTTAGAGCTCTTGCTTAGAGTACATATATATATATATATATATATATATATATATATATATATATATATATATATATATAATTATTTTATCCCAACTAAGGTAATAATGTCATTATCCACAAGTTTCTACAAGTGGGTGAAAGAAAATTTGACAAAAAATTGTATCGGAAAGACAGAAAACAGCGATTAATGTTGCATTTAAATTTTTGAAAATAGTATGCGTCTGGAATGCAAGAAACTGTGAAAGAGACCCACATCCGCAAATTATACACACATACACATGCACGCACAGCCACGCCAGCACGCAAACACACACACACACTTCCATTATTATATAAAAAATTAACAATTTTACCTCCGATTATACGTATATCTGTAATCCACATTAGAAATACATCCCCCTTTTCAAGTTTTGATTAGTTTTGTTGTTGTTTTGTAGGAAATCGGAGAAAAATAAAAGTCTTTTTCGTGTCAGTGTGATCTATGGTTTCAAAGACGGAATTGTGTTTTTGGAGCCACTCCCAACATCAACAATACCTTGTGAATGGTGTCAGCTTCAGAATAGACTCTCTGTCTTTGATTCCGGAAATTTCTTTCTGCGGATCTGGATCTTCAAGGTAAACCGGCTGAAATAATCACTTGGCACAGATAATGTGACTGTTCACCCAGAAAATATCTTTTCAATGGATGGATGCATGGAATATTCAAACTTGTAGAAAAGTCAAAAAAATGTAGAAAGAGGTAAAGGGAAGTAATTTCAAAAGTTTCATGATTTGACATTAATATATATATAATAATTCGCTCACACGGATTGACAATCGAATTTGATTGTTTCTTAAAAAGAAAAATGAACATTCTCGATGCTAGTTTGTTTACTTTTTATCACAAGTTTTTACATAAAAAACCGAAAACGTAATTTTTAAATGTTGATCAAAATACTCCGATTTCAATCAGTCAAAAACAAAATTTTCAACACCAACGAAGCTCCCGTCCTGGGCAAAGAAGTTAAACGACATCCGCGTCCTCGCTAAGATGATAAACTACGTCCAGTAGCAAGTCATCTGATCAGCAGGTTTTGAGGACCATGGAACAACCTCTTAATTGCTGGTGTTCCCGGGTCCACTCTGACCCGGGTGGTAGCACTAGTTAGAGTCCCAACTATGGGCATATAGTTAACTATTACCAGTATTACTTTTTTGAAAATGTTATTACCAGCAATACAATTTCCAAAGAATGCACAGAAAGTTATTTTCCTTGCAGATTTCTGAAACCTGCAGTAGGATAACACAAGTCATCATGCTTCAAAATTAGCCCTTCAAAATTGATGTAATTATACACCAAAGTCATACTCGAACTCTCCACAATCACCTGACTAATCGATTATCCATACTTGTATTTTAGTAATATAGGCAAATAAAATGTAAATAGTAAAATCTCCCTTTTTCGTCGTGACACTAGAATATTGTATCGAGTATTCGTACTTTCTTTCAAATAATGTTGTTCTTGATCCTAGTTACTATTTTTTTTTTTAAATTTGTGGTTCCATAACACGGCTATATTTTTTTCGGCCCATTGAAAAGAAAGTTTCATAATGTGGCCCATATTTTTCAAGATTTGGATTAAAACAATTTTTCTTATGATAAACCATTTTTGATTGCTATGTATTTCCGCAAGTGAAGCGGTTTTACATGAAGTTTTCTGCATAATATAAAGATACATACTGCAGCATATCTCCGAATTTCAACAAAATACGGTATTTTTGTTAAAGCATTGAGTACAAATTACATTACACTCTCCGAAATCTGATGATTTCTTTTCTTTGAATTAATTTAAGAAAATAAAGCATTAAACATTAATAAAATGGGGAGGGAAATAAATTGTCAAAATCTTTCTAATATCAAACTAATTTGCATGACGTTAGGAAAGCATACCAGGTGGCCCACGACAGAAAAAAAAACGAGGTTCACGAGATCTGAAATATAAGGATTCTAGAACCTTGAGGTGATATGAGGAGTGCAACCTAGATAAAATCGAGAAACGGTCCTCCCAGGATTTTGAATTCGGATGCCAGGAAAAGTCAACTAACCGATACTTCAGGATCTTCTATTGCAGAGCATGTAATAAATAGCAGGAATTTTGTTCTGGATTTTAGTGCGGCTCGTTTATCGATTTTATTTACGTCCTACTCATCATATCACCTCAATGTTCTAGAGTCCTTGTATATCAAATGTCGTGGGCATTCCCTCTGTAAACGAGGGGAATGCTTACTGGGCCTGAATTTTATTGGGCTCTAGCTTTCTTGAAATTCATTTTTCCCCTCTATTCGTTATCATTAATATGAATTAAATTTGCACGCTTGTTTTTATATCCCAGAAAATAAACTTGATAAGGGTTGTTCTTTTTTAGCTTTTTAGAATGCCATATAAATTTTGCTTATTCCTAGCTATCGTTAAATTTTCTACCATAAAAAAAAGTTATTTAATATATATATATATATATATATATATATATATATATATATATATATTGGTGCAAAAATAATGACGTAATAATGTTTTTTGACGTTTTTTTAACGTCAAAAAACGGCATTATTACGTCATTATTTTTGCACCAACCTAATATATATATATATATATATATATATATATATATATATATATATGTATATACATATATATATATGTATATATATATATATATATATATATATATGTATATACATATATATATATGTATATATATATATATATATATATATATATATGTATATATATATATGTATGTATGTATGTATGTATGTATGTATGTATGTGTATACACGTCTCCACAAGATCCAACAAACATAAATGGCTACTTGACAATTTGCATAAATCGGTGGAATATATATTATCGATCAACTTCAGTAACAAGCGACAATAATAAAGCGAGATATAACAACGCGCTTAATGCGAAATTAGTGTATGTAGAAGTAAATCAACCCAAGCGTAACGTAACAGGTTTCAACCAGCCATACCACAGCGATATTAAATTGAATGAACCTGAATTTAATTTACAAATATCTTCGTCATTCTCCAACAATAAATATTTTCAACAAGAATATCATTAAGGTTAGCTGTAGCTGTACAAAATCATAGATAATTACATGTCCCAACATAACAATAATGTATTAAGAAAGCTCCCAAACAAAACACTAAAAAATAATGTTACTAAAAGTCAATTCAACTACCGTAATAACATAATCTGCCCATTGAATGGCCAGAGAATAACCGAAAGCATAATATACAAAGCGACGATCTATTCAGACGATGACGTTAAATATTACTCAAAGAGAACAGATTGAAATCGTGTTTTTACCATCACAAAATGACACTGAGCAATATCAAATACAAAAACTACATAACACTGAGGAGGCATGGTGAAGTAATGAATAGCGCCTCAAAATAAGGAATCGGAGAGCCGAGTTCGAATTCCAGTCGAATTCATTACATTCATTTACCTGCCAATACACTTGGGAATCATCTTCTTTGACCCACAGCCATGGATGTTACGCATATTCATTAAGCATTTTTCAAAACATTGAGGACTGTATTTATAACACATGGGGAAGAAATATATTTATACGTACGAGTAAGTATATGTAGATTTTTCGTCCTACGCATTCTTTTATATATATATATATAATCGACTCTCCCGTCGAGATTCGACGTATGAGGGTCAAGCAGATCAGTTTCCAGGAAAAATATATATATATATATATATATATATATATATATATATATATATATATATATATATATATATATATAACAATGTGTTGGATTTGATCCATATATATATAAATATAACAATGTGTTGGATTTAATCCATTTCCTAAGAAGTTATTGTCTTTGTTTACGTTAGAATGCGATATAGAGCCGATAACGGCAGAAAATAGAGTATGTTTGCATCTTTTGAATATGTAGTTCTTTCTTATCTTTTTTCTTCAATTTCTGTATGAATTTCTATAGTTTCCTTTATGTGTCTGTAATCAACACTGTGTCATAGTGTATATATTATGCTAACAATATTGCAACCAAAAAAGAATCTGGTCTCAGGATCACCTGTTTGTAAACGTTGATTGAGTCCGGTGAGAAGGTATATTTACATTTTTCGAACTATTGTCCTCATTTTTGTTCATCAAAATGTTTCGGCCGTTGTTTTTCAGGTATTTGGAATGTCGAACTGAACCCTTGATAGACTGTTCTAGTTCCACGTGTCATATTTAACGGATCTCACACTGTTTGGGTCCTGTCACTGGATCTAACTAACGCCTTTATCAACTGTGCCATGTTTCCTTGAGAACATCTGTGTATGAATTTATGGGTATTATAAACCTACTGTCTTCTACCTCATTTTTTACCAGTGCCCATACTGCAATTTTTTGCTGTTATCTTTGTATTTTTTTTTTACCAGAGCTCTTATAGCAATTTTCGTTTTTATTATCATTTTCTCTGGCAGTCCTTATTACACGAGGGGAAGTGGAAAAATCAGGCGTAGCTGACCAGATGTAGAGAGAAAAGGGAGATCACCGCCCTCTGTGGGATGAGGTTGAGATCATAGACAAAGAATATCATTGGATTACTTTCTTTTGCATAAATCCTTGTCTTAGTTGTTTTGACTTATTTCGGCGAAACCTATAAGGCGTCATTAATTTCTACGCAACTAAAATTGTTATTCTAAATTGTTACTTATGTTCATCTTTCACAGATCATCACTTTTCCCGCTAAAATATATCGCATGCAATGTGTTGCTATTAAATACTATCATTATCTAGTCCACTCTTCTTTTCGTAGTTTGATTAATACCAACATCTGTTTCGCTTAATATTGTGGAAGAATATGTCTGATATTAGAGAAAATGTATAACACGCAATGCAGTTGGGGTTTTTGCTAGAAAATGATGTAACTGTGACATCACTATGAATAACATTTTTTCGACAAATATTACGCAGGAAATTCGTCGTCATTTTCGTTTTAAGAATTTCCTGATTCATTTTTGCCTCGAATTACTAATGAGTATGTGTAACGGCGTATATATGAACAATAAATATCCTAATGTATTCATTACAAGTGATTTTTATTAATGTCACTTCGGTATCCTATCTTTCTTCAAAACACGTAGTATATGGTTGTAAGAAAATTTTGTAGGTTTGGAGGAAGCTGAAAACGTGTTGTCACATATAAATGTGAGTAGCTGGCATAACCTCAGGGTGAATAATTTGGGCTTGATGCTAGAAATAACGATCGTAAAGAAATAGCAATCTGGAATAATTAACAATGTTTTAAATACATTAGAATGTATTTTGTCCATATACAATTACAAAATTCAGAAAATTATTAAATTTTATAAGGCTGTGCTATAAGGCCTTCAATTATTACCGGAATTAAATTGCAATTGTACAATTTTAACCCTAAACTTAATCTTCAAAATGGTTTCCTCAAAAAATGAGCAAGAGTTTTAACTTAGTTTTTTAGGTTCTGTTTCATCTTAAATCTGTCAGACATTTATTTGAAATTAATGAATGATTGATTTGATTGCATTTTATTTTAGTCTACATTTCTTTAACGGCACTGAATTCAATCTACAAATTGGTGACGTCAGTATTAAGCAAGTATCAAATTTTAAATATCTAGGAAGAGTTTTAGCAGATGAGGCAAATAAGACACCACAATCCGTAGGCGCATTTAAATTGCAAAATATGCCTTTGTAAAAGCAAGCAAACTATTAATAAACAAGGAAATTTAATTAAAAACAAAATAGTTTTCAGCTACTATATAGAATCAGTCCTCTCATATGGCTGTGAATGCGGGACATTTTTTTTACAGATGAAGAGGCGACTTGAGGAAACTGAAACCTACGGAAGACCGTCCTGGGTAAGACGATAAACTACATCCGTGTCCTGGGTGAGACGATAAACTACATCCGTATCCTGGGTGAGACGATAAACTACGTCTAACAGCAAGACCTCTGTTCAGGAGGTTTTGAGGAGCGTGGAACCAACTCTTAATCGCTGGTGTTCCCAGGTCCACCTTGACCCGGGATGGTAGCACTTGTTAATGTTCCACCTATGGGCAACTAGTTAAACCTCACTCTGAAAGTGTAAAAATAGGTTATAATACCAGCAATACCTTTTTGGAAAAAGAAATACCAGCAATATATTTTTGAAGGAAAGAAATTATTAACAGGAGTACATTATAACCAGCAGTATATATTTTTTTAACCCCAAACCGGGGTCAAAACAATATGAAAGTGTAAAAATAGGGTTTAATAACAGAAATACTTTGTAAATAATTTATTCCCAGCTATATATTTTTGAAAAAAAAATTACAAGTGATACATTTTTGTAAAAAAAATACTACAAGAAATAGATTTTTGAAAGGAAAAAAATTACCAGCAATGCATTTGAAAAAAAAATATTACCAGCAATAAAAACATTTGTCGGCATTAAATAACCCATTGAGGTTGATATACCGTAAAACAAACGAAACCAAGCCAAACCTACCGAAGGTACCAGGTATGAAGCATATGACTAAAAAGAAACATTTTAAAGAATATAGAAACAAAAAGAATCAGAAAGAGACGGTTGAAGTTTCTAAGACACAGAATTAAGAAAGAAGGACTGGAAAATTAGACACTCACAAGGCATATTGAAAGCAAGAGGAAAGGAAGGTAAAAGCGAGTAACCAAACCTAAGAGATTTTGTTAATAGCTGGCGGAATGCAAACTGGGTGGGATAGTAGAAATTCAGACATTGTTACGAACTACAAAAGATAGGGGTGGAGAGTGTTGGTAGTACATGTCGTTAATCGGAAAGACACACAGAAGAAAACTAAGGACATTACATAAAATATAATTTAAATTTGAGACATGGTCCTCAATTTTAAATAGGTACATCTGTATATATCTTGGAAGTAGAGGGGGGAAAAAAGAAAAATTGTCGCATGATTTAATTTTTAATCAATGAAAATCATGTATATATTCCATAGTTTGCAAGGGTCTATGAATATTATCTATAAGCAGAGTCAGGCCAAATGCGAGGTGGATTAGCTGATCCTTTGTAGCGAGCTGCTAAAAGAAAAGAAGTATCGAAATTCTGCCTTGACATGTCCCCTAAATTCGAAATCTGACCACTATTGGAAAATGCAAGTACATCTAACAAGAAGCCATACGCATAGCCGAAGAGGAGGCAGAAGATTTTACTCTTTCGACCTTGAACCCTCCGGCTGTTCAATATGCATGTAATTTCAAAAATGGTTCTACCGCTAACGAGAATTCCTTCGAGATGCATCCAACATAATTTTCGGTGAAGCAATTCTGAAACTATCTTTTGCCAAATCAATTACATTAATTCAGCAAAATTCAAAGAAATAATCGAACAATTTTAAATTTATTGATTTTCCTAAAAACAAATTACTGACTAAAACTTATATATATATATATATATATATATATATATATATATATATATATATACATACATATATATATATACATACATACATACATATATATATATATATATATATATATATATATATATATATATATATATATATATATATATTTAAACACTCTATAATGCATGTTCTTCCATATCCGTGGGTGTATGTAATCAATCTGTAACTTCATCCAGTTTTGATTGCTTTTAAAACGCACGCATGTCTCATGTAAGTAAGCAATAATATACTGAAAATAATACGCAAGATTTTTTTAAGTATTATTTGTTATTGAATACTTAAGCATTTATTAGTAAAACATTACAAAATCTAACTCGTATACAGTCGATGCTAATCGAATTCTGTCGTTTGACTAAGAGCATATGTTACGTTTCAGTCATGACTCAAACTAGTATTTATACTATCAATAAACTTACCAATTAATAATTTCAATAGTAGTCATATATTTTACAACCGTTATATTTATTGTAAGAATTATTTCGTGAAATGTAGTATGTTTTGTGTTATTACAAGCATTTTTGAAGCCGAAATATTCTAAGACCTTCTTCATATACACTATCCATTTGAAAAAAAAGAACGTTTCTTTTTTTACGTTAAGACAAACCAAGAAACGTTATTAAGCATAAAATAGCAATATTTGACTCGCATTTGCAGCGATTATAATCCGAATTCATATTTCTGTTAACTCCGTCGATCCCCACGTAAGATTTAGGCCATAGACTTAGCGCTTAAAGATTCTTTGGTTTCGGTAGCAAGTAGGATCTTATGACTGGAGTTACTCGTAACACCCGCAACCACTTTTCAATTCAGAGTTATTGTTCTTCTTGACTTGATGTAAACCAAAGTTAAAGAAGCCAGTCTGCCATTAACCCATTTTGGGGGAATGAAATGGAAGAAGAAATAGATGTATACCTTTCAAAATGTATTCGTGAAAAAACGAATGCAGCGTCACACTGAGAATTTGAAGTCGACACTCCAATCCAACATTCCACGCTGATAACTGTTATATTACACGTACTTCTATTTGCAACCCCGATCGTGCACCAACAAGGTCATAGAAAAAAAAACATAGAAAAAACAAAGATAATCCACACCAAGCGAGGAAATAAAGCCAGACGCCAGTTGTTTCTGGGCTAGAAATAACGCGAGAAACTTTTATTTAAGAGAAAGGACAATAATAGAACAACATTCAAGGAGACAGTGGATGAAGATTGACGTTGCATTTTGGATAGTCGCAATTTATAGGGAAGCAAGAAATCGGGAAAAAAGTATTCTAGCGGAGATAACTGCAAGAAACGAAACTATTAGGATAGAGATTTACAGTTATATATAGCAATTTTAGCAGTATACTGAGGAGACCTGAGAGCCAATCTAGTACTATGTATAAATTCGCCAGTTTGTGATACCAAAGAGGAGCGGTCAGAACAATTACCATGAAAATATTTATTGAAAAAGTAATTGGCAGCTACGTTAACTGCAAGAAACGAAACTATTAGGATAGAGATTTACAGTTATATATAGCAATTTTAGCAGTATACTGAGGAGACCTGAGAGCCAATCTAGTACTATGTATAAATTCGCCAGTTTGTGATACCAAAGAGGAGCGGTCAGAACAATTACCATGAAAATATTTATTGAAAAAGTAATTGGCAGCTACCTTAAGATGGTAGGGAAATGATTGTATCCTAAATGCTTGGTCAGAACAGATAACACTATTTACATGATTCGGACTATTGTCCTCATCTTTGTCACCATATTTATTACAACGTTTCGACCGTTGTACGCTCCGGCCTGCTTCAGGAGATTGGAATGTCGAACCGAAACCTTTATTTCGCTTACTGGGATAGACAGTTCAAGTTCTACGTGCCATGACTAATAGATGTCAGTTATCTCCTGTTAATTCCCCTATCCAAGTTCTCCCGACTATTGAACTCACACATTTTGGGTCCTGTCAATGGATCTAAGTAACGCCTTTATCCACTCTGCCATGTGTCCTTGAGGACATCTGTGTATGAATTTCTGGGTATTATAAACCTAATGTATTCAGCAACCATTCATTACCAGTGCTCATATTGTAAATTTTGCTGTTATAATTTTATTTTTTTATCAGAGCTCATATTGCAATTTTTATTGTTTTTATCACTTTCCTCTGGCATTCCTTATTATTATTATTATTATTATTATTATTATTATTATTACTATTTTAATTATTATTATTATTATTATTATTTGAAGGGGTTATCAGAGAAAATAGGAAGGATCTGCAGTCCATATAACATCAGAACAAACTTCAAAGGCTTGACGACACTTCGCAGACATCTCTCTCGAGTATGACATCCCTATAGAGAAGAACATGACTAAAGACTGTGTGAACGCTATACCGTGCACCCGCGGAAAGAAATATAAAGGGGAGACAGGTTGCACGATAAGGCTTCAAGAACACCAGAAAGCTGTAGCATGAGGGGAAGTGGAAAAATCAGGCGTGGCTAACCATATATGGAGAGAAAAGGGAGATCACCGCCCTCTGTAGGATCGGGTTGAGATCATAGACATGGAACACCACTGGAAATCAGTACATTTGCTAGGCCACAAAAATATCCTGATCCGACCAAACATAGAAATGAATATAATATTGGAACCAGTAATAAGGAGTGCCAGAAAAAAGCGATAATAACCACAAAAATTGCAATATGAGCTCTGGTAAAAACATGTTTGATAACAGCAAAAATCGCAATATGAGAACTGGTAAAAATACTTGCTGAAGACATTACCCAGGAATTCATGCATAGATGTTCTCAAGGACAAATGGCACAGTGGATAAAGGCGTTAGTTAGATCCATTGACAGGACCCATGGAGTGTGAGTTCAAAACGCGGCTAAGACAGTAGAGAACTGGCAGAGGGGAATTAACAGGAGATAACTGATAACTGACATGGCACGTGGAACTAGAACAGTCTACCTGAAGAAGGCCGGAGCGTACAATGGCCGAAACATTGTAATAAATATGGAGACGAAGATGAGTCCGAATAAGCTAAATACTATACATAATACCTAATCTCAGAAATATAGACAGATAGAGAAAAGAAGTGATAGTAAATTATTCTTTGGATTTTTTCAAGAATATTTTGATACATAGCAGAAAAATCCAATCAGATTTATCAGGAACATTCAACCAAGGGACCAATTGTAGACATGAAAAGAGCAAGATAAATTCTCTTGAGTAAATTTTCTAGCAAGAAAGTGCGCCAACATTCATAGCCACGTAACTAAAACTATCACGTGATTCGTTCTAATTATTGTCAGTCGATAACATTAGCAGGAGAAGGCTCAGAGAGTTACTCATCTGGAGGTTAACATAAGCGATCTAAGACAAAAAGGGGTTCTCTAAGGCGATCTCTTTATTGAAATACAAGTGCTGGTTGAAATAGTTATGCCGGTGAGATTTTTTTTAATTCATAAAATAAGCGTGCCAATTCAAATAAATGTTCCGTTGTGTATTTTAATATAAGATTAGTAAAGGTTCTGGTTCGAATACCAATCCCAGAAAATGTTTTGGAAAATAATAAGAATGCCTTTCTAAAACTGAAAGAAATAATCTAAAAGGCACTTGAATTTATAAAAAAGAATTTCTTTCTGATTTCCTGGGCTTACGAGGCATGATTATTCTATCCACTGAGTCAAATTAAATATGGATCAGCCCATACACTGAACTCACAATTACTCTGTCTCCAAATTCACCACCGCTTTAATCAACTAAGCTAGTACTAAATAAGAACAAGACGATATATACCTAGATATGACCAGTGGAACGAGAACACTTTACCCCCTACATTAAAAAAAGGATTCAGTTTGAAAACCTCTGTAGGTTACCCGGGGGGATATACACCGGAAGAAATCCGGAAGACTCAGTGGCCCAAAGGTTGTGATAGCAACAACAGAAATGAGGACAATATTTCGCATATAAACAGTATAAATAATATTGATACTATTAGCTAATGCGATCAAACAAAAGCCGTTTGCATAGTTCCCATTGCATAGCTGTTACTGTCTAGAGATGCTTTATTTTCTATTCTTTTGGAGTTAGCTTCCGATATAGTGAAATATGTCGTAGCCTCCCACTCAGTGAGGTACTGTTTCAGTTTTTTTTTCTCCACGGAGGTAGAATAGAGGTATAATTATTATTAAGCGTAGTAATTCTAGTAGAAGGAAGAGGAGGTGGAGTAGAATAAATTATTTTAGTTATTATCCTCGGAGTTGTTAAATGAGATCCAATACAGAGAGTAATAGGACACCTCTAGTAAATTTCCTCAAGACTTTCTGGTATATAAAATTGAATATATGGTTAATTTATCGCCCATGTCTAATAGGATATTAGTATCAACTTATTCTGTCACGAATAAGAAGGTTCCTTAAATATTGTAGAGACCATTAAACCTTTAGTCATCACAGATACTAGCACTAAAACCATGTCTTTATACGGGTGGGCTAAGCTATAATGCGCTATACAAATATATATATATATATATATATATATATATATATATATATATATATATATATATATTAAGAAATATAGTCTTAAGATGTTGTATATGTATGGCATAAAGTGCTCAATATTAGGGATAGAGCGTGTGTAAATATAAAAGTGAACATAGAAGTAAACACTTAGAGGCGACAGTCTGTTTCATGCTAGATGCAATTGTCAGGCCACATATTTTTCTCGGCTATTTATATATACAGGACAGTGGTGCAATGTGGGTAATCAGAACAGTTTTTATTTTGTTTTTCCCTTTATGTATTTATTTAGATTGGTTGTCTTTATTTGTTTTTTCTAACGGTTAGTTTATCGGGAGCTGTTTGTTAGTTTATTTATTTATTTGGATGAATTTAGATCAATTTATTTTACTTGTTATTGTTTATTTGTTATCCTGTATATTTTCAGCTTTCGATTTTTAAGTAATGTAGTATGTTTTCTCTCTCTTTTATCGTTATATAACAGTTATAGCTATTTTTTCCGTCCGATTTTTGATTTAATTTTAATAGTCTAACTAATATTTTGGTTATAATGGCTTCCTAATTTGTTTATTGTTTACTTTATTTATTTGGGTTCATTGACTTTGGTTTTTATATTTTATTCTATTTCACTATTTTAATAGGTGTGACTTTGTAATTTGTTTGGGTTAATTTATTTAGCTTATCTTGCTTTGTTTATTTATTTATTTATTGTATTTTTTATTTTATTTTATTTTTTCCGTTTTCGATTTTTAAGTAACGTAGTAAAAATTTGTTTTCATACCTGCATTTTGAGATGAACTCGCATCTTAATAATTTATTTTGATCTTGGAAGGTAATGATACTATTTTTTCTTCAAGCAAATTTTGCAAGTTTTTGATTGGTTGTTGTAGGCTGATTATCTTTTCCTTATTTTCCAAGATATTTTTGATGTGATGTGCGTTTTGTTTTTAATTTCCCAGATATACTTAGAAGGCATTGGGCTGTTTGCATAATTACTATTTGTGAAAGATGTTTTGTGTGCATAATTTCCAGGATGCTTCAGTTACTCCTTTGTATACTTTTTCTTCATTATCTGGTAATTTTATCCTGGCTTGTTATATTACGTTGTTTTGTAAACAGTTGCCGTTTAAGGGACATTCATTCTTTATTCTGCAGTTGCACGTGCGTTTAATTTGTTCGTGTGTTTTGTTGATAATTTTCCTGTTGTGCTTTTTATTACCTGTGCTATTTCTCGGTGCAACTGTAACTGATTTTTACTGTGTTTTTGTTGAATATTTTGTGTGGGGTGCTTGATTCCGGGAAGTGTTTGTGTAAGAGTTTGAAGAATATTTTTCATACGTTTGGATTTTACGTTTTTGCTGTACGGTGGGTTGAACCATATGATATTTATTTTCCTATTGGCCTTTTTATGTTCTGTGGTGAGTAAGTGAGTTTTGCTGGGAATCCGTTATATTTTAGGGCTGTTTCATAGTCTTTCTTAGCATTGTTAAATATGGATTCATTGGAGGAATTGTCGGAAAGCCTGCGGTTAATCGATTTTGGTATCTGATTATAGAAGGCGAGTGGTTGGAAGATGTGCGTATATAGAGTGGTTTATCATTGGATTTTCTGTATGGTTTATATGTGCCGTTTCTTAGGTTGAAGGTAACATCTAGAAAATCTACTTCGTTTAAATTAGTTTTTATATCTATGTCGAATCCGGTAGTTTTGAAAATTTTTATTATTGCTTTTCTAGTTTTGTCTGTGTTTTGTTTGTTACAGTTTCTTAAGATTATGAGACTGTCGTCCCTGTAGAGTCCTGTGTCATTTTCTGTCATTTTGCTTAGTTCGTGTAGTAAGTAAATCCCTATGATTTTGCATTTTCTGCACCGTCAAAGCTTCCCATTGTAGTGTCAAATATCCTATCTTTCCTTATTCATGCTTCTTCATTGTTGAATAGTAATAATATACGAGAATGCTTAATGATGCCAATTTCGTTTGATTTTTATTATTATTTGTTCTTGAGCTAAGTTGATGGCCTTATCTAACATGCGTTCTGTTTTTGATGGGTTAAATTCTTTTATGTCTAATTGCAGAAATTGGCAATATATATATATATATATATATATATATATATATATATATTGATGCATGTTTCATTAAATAAAATAGACAAGTGTTGCCTATTAATTTTATGCAAATTCTTTTCATATCGTCTGATACCTTTTTTTTTCCAAGTAAATGTATTTTGCACCAGGTTTACCCCTCGTTTATTCAATTTAGAATAAATAGGTCCAAACTACATTCGAGTTGAAAAATAGAAAATATTTTCATTCAGGATTTTGTACATTTTTCCACTAGAATTGTGTTAGTATCTGTCTATATTTCTGAAATGAGTATTAGACACACTATTTACATTATTCGGAATATTGTACGAATCTTTGTTGCCATATTTATCACAACGTTTCGGCCGTTGTACGCCACGGCCTTCTTCAGGTGGTTGGAATGTTAACTTATGTAATTATATCTCATTTTTAAATATAACTTATTTTTGGAATATGAATTTTAATTTTAGGTATGATTTGGAATTTCTAAATATAACGTTATCTATATAATTTTAAGGTTTTTAAACACCTTTATATTCCACTCTTAGTTTAAAATTAACATTTCATTCTTTATATAACCCCAGTTTTATGTCATATGGTAAATATCCGGGTTTAATTTTATAAAACCTCTTCCCTTTAAGAAAAACACCTTTCAAAATCCCCTGACTAACCTCTTGTGCGTTTCGTTTGCATATTAGTTTTTCGACTTTTTCTTTTTAGCTTTCACAGTTAAATTTATTTTCCCGACAGAAACTATAGCGGGGTTGAATAAGACTGATAAATTATAATTTTGGTTGTTGAAATAAACTTATTGGCCATATTGGGTGAATTCTCTTTATTTTTATTGTGTATTAATATATATATATATATATATATATATATATATATAACAAAACTCTTGGTAATCCGTATGGATAATTCCAAGGAGGATGAAATCCTGAGAGCTCAATGTTAAGTCAGAGCGAATAAGTTAATTTAACGAAAAACATTTATTATAATTTTTTTCACCAGAGAATTTTATTTTTCTCTGGATCATCAGACTTCGCATTCAAAGGTGAAACGAAAAATGAATTTAAAATGTACACTTTTGACGGGCAGTTTTAAGCATGTATAAGTTGACATAGAAGGTGGTCAGGAATAGAGTGAGAGACATGGTCAAATATAGAGAGTGTAGGGAGAGTTTTAAAATTTATTTTTATTAAAATACTTAATATTGAGGAAGGAGGAGGTAAGAATCATACATTGACCTATTTAATCGGTCAACTCAACGGAAATGACACAGGAAAAAGGAAAAAAAGTGATAAAAGGGGAAAAGGAAAAAAGGAGTGGGGAGTAAAGGGATAATATATATACGTAGGGTTTGTAGAGGAAGAAAAGGGGTGGTATAGCTATGGCAATTTAGATAAACAGAGATTTTAACGCTTGATAGTAAATTTAAATGTTTAAAAAATCCACAAAGAAATAAAATTTAATGCTTGTTAGTAATTTAAATATTCAACTTCTCCACAAATAAATTAGGCATTTAATATAAGCTGAATATTATATTAATAAACAAAAATAGACAATACAAATTGACTAATGGTAATATTTTAATATTGTGAATGACTTTTAAGGTAAAATTTGTATCAGTTAGATTTTAATTCATGAATTTAATTTGTAGCTATTTTTAGATGGGTAATATTTCTTAATAAAAGTTTAGGTTTCAAATCAAGATGGAGTAAGATTTGAAGGTAATAGTAAAAAAAAATACTGTTTTTTCATAGACACACCACATATATATTTACGTAAAAACACGTACACATACATTCATATACATGTACAGTTACTTATATAACCACATCACATGTATCAATATACATCGGTATATACGCATATACATATACAAATACCTACATATACATTTAAATATATACACACGCTGCCATCTTTATACATATTTGAATTTTTCTTAAATTTAACAGATAATTTTAGATAGTGAATTAAGTTTAAATTTCCCACCAAAATTTTATTTTATTTATCTATCTATCTATCTATCTATCTATCTATCTATCTATCTATATATATATATATATATATATATATATATATATATATATATATTTATGTATGTATATATATATATATTCTGCGCTTTGACCTATTATGACACGAAAAATAGTCTGTTTGATGTTGTTCCTTTACATATTATTCTTCAATCTTCCATGATTCTCGCACGTCCATTCATATCTGCTCATTCTATGTGGCTCGATCGGTTAAACTTTAATCTTCCATGAATCTCTCATGTACATTCATATCTGCTCAAGCGTATCCAAATGTAAACAAATGACGTCACACATTCAAATAAAAGCAGTAAAATCGACCTTGCTAATCGAACAATCCTCCGTGGCTTGATCGGTTAAGAGCACATCAGTCTAAATGACGGTCCCGTATAGGATATAGGTTCGATTTCTCTCAGAAGACGAATATTTTCTATGAAAATTTCTCACACATTCAGGCTGCTAAATGTTATTAATTCTGTTAATTATAAAACAGAGCATTTACTAAAATATTTGTATCTATAAAAAGAATGTATAAACATAAACAATTCTTAAAATACTTGTCGGATTTGTCCATATCATTATATATATATATATATATATATATATATATATATATATATATATATATATATATATATATATATATACAGGGTGTCCATAAAGATCAGGTGCACTTTAAAAAATATAACTTTATTTGTATTTGCGATAGAAATAATTTGTAAAAAAAATTTATTTAACTTTCCACGTGTCCTCCATCATTAGCAATACAAAGGGTAATACGATTTTGCAATTCACGGAAGACATTTGCCAACTGATTTACAATAATGCCTGAAATCACATTAGTTACTTTAGCTATACTTAAAACTAGGTACATTAAACTTTATAACGTTTTTTAGAGATTATTTCTATTGCAAATACAAATAAAGTCATAACTTTTTAAAGTGCACATGAACTCTTTGGACACCCTGTATATATATATATATATATATATATATATATATATATATATATATATATATATATATATATATATATATATATATATATATATATATTTAGAGTTGAATATAATTCGCCTGATTAGCGATGCATTTATATTGTTAATTTTTTTTAAAAAGTAAGAAAATATAAATAATAAAACATAATGAAAAAAAAAACAAAATGGTGGCATTCTTGACAAAATGTAATATCAGGAACTAATGCGACAAATACCTGGTGTATTTTAAGTTTCGAAACAACATTTTTTGTTTTTGAACAGGCACTTAAATTTCGCAAAGGTTTCACAGGAAAAATCAGTTCAGATTAATACCAAAATGTGAATGGATCTCAAACAAATACGAACCCATAAAATCGAGAGATAAAAATTCTATGCACATTTATCAACTTCCCTTATTTTTTACCTCCCCTCCGGGTGTGGCTAACCACATCTTCCTCTCACCAAAATAACTTTCTTAAGTTTCCTTCATTCTCCATCTTCCTACTCACTAAAAGCTTGGTTCTTATTGCTGGGTGTGATATAATTAAGACATCAACAACTACAAATCAGGAAGTAAAGTAAGGAGTCAATCTTTGGAGAATCTGAATAGTATTGTGTCCAATAAAAATGTAATAAAATATAGGAAAAATATTCGTTAAAAACATACCCAGACACTTCTGCTCATCAAGTACTAAACAATATATTTAGAAGAAACAAAAATAAATAAATAAATAGAGTACGTAAATACTAAAAATGTAACTGCGAATGAATATATAAGCATATGTAAATGCGATAATAATAAACAATTAATTAATCAATAATACATAATGAGTACAAAGGTAACATATAACCACATTTGGAACACACTTTCTACTCAATAACCTCACGAAAAATTTTCAACATTTTAACCACCCAATAATTGCGATGAGAATAATACAACAGACTTTACTATCCACAATGCATCACTGACAAACATCTATAAATACTCGAGCCAAAACACAACACACATGGCTTGAACATTTTGTTGAAGTATGAAACAGACTGTCGCCACTTGGTGTTGACTTTTATATTTACATATTCTCTATCTCTATGCTGAGCATTTTTTCTCATAAATATAGCTTACCTTAAATCTATATTGTTAAAGCGTTAATATTACCTTTATATTATCTTTAATTCTCTTTATATTATCTTTATATATCTATCAAGCTATAGAACCAGAGAGAACTTTGCGATATATATATATATATATATATATATATATATATATATATATATATATATATATATATATATATCAGTGGTAATTGTTGCATTGGTCCTTGCCACATATCCTGATAAAGGTATCTTACTAAATGAGAGAATTGAGATTATGTCAGGGTTCAGGTAATTAAGTAAATATTTTTCGGTACCTACGAACCCGGAAGAGCAAAATAAAATAATTAATTTTTTCCCCTCTATTTCTCACTCAATTTTCTCTCTCGCCTCCCACCATCATCATACTTTTACACTCTCACTTCCGGTGTTCTGGAATATTGGAGGAGTTTTCTTTGGCTTGTACATCCTTCCACTTGGCTGAAGAGACGTTACGCTCGAAACCCGGGTTGTGAGGTTAGTCTTCATTTTAGTCTCTTTTTGATATCTTAGATCTACATATTTGATGTTGAATATATATATATATATATATATATATATATATATATATATATATATATAACCGGATGTAACAGGAAGATTGTCCACATTGTGTAACAGCATAATAAACCATGCCACAAAATGTTTAATATATAGAGCAACTACTAAACCAAATGATTTTCTTTTTTCCAGACCTGTAGCCAACTTGACGCCATTCTTCGTAAGAATCACTGAAAAAGCATTTGAGTTATTAAACTAAAGAGAGAACAAGTTAAAATCGTTTAGTGTCAGACACACTCTCTTCCCAAATGAACAATATGGAGAGGAAAACATCATGTTTAACATTCATACTATGGCTTCCATCTTCAAAGTCTATTCTAGAACCATCAAGAGAACGGTGAATAAGTTTAAATTAAATGTGACAATAGACAGGAAAACTGAATTAGGAGGTCACAAGAGAAAGAGGAATCATCATTTCAACTTAGATCTAAAGAGTTCCATTAGAAAAGATCAAACACCATCCATAAGACGTTTAGTACAAAGAGCAGTGAAAATTTCTAAGCAACTTGTTACTACAGGACAGAAAATTAGAAGTTTAGAGAAGGCGAAGATCATCTTGAATAAGTTAGAAAATGACTCTAGAATAATCCATCCATCCATACATACATACACGCCCATATATATATATATATATATATATATATATATATATATTTGAACTTTATTTCAATACTGCATAAGCTTCTGATGCTTGGCTAGGATAAATTAATGATGAACATGTCATTTTCGTTTATGATCGATTTCATCACGATTCTTCTGTTAAGCTTGGAGAGAAATTATACATTCCTATTGCTCAAAGTAGTGGAAAATAGAGTTATCAAAATCCTCGGAGAATTCTAGTAATATATCATTAAACATTTCTAAGATACAACGATTCAAATTTTAATGTGATGATTGGACAATTTTGCTGTTATACGATTTGGACAATGTTGCTGTTATACCCGGCTTATATATATATATATATATATATATATATATATATATATATATATATATATAGGCATTTTTATGTTTATACATTCTTCTTATAGTACAAATATTTAAGTAAATGCTCTGTTTTATAATAAGTGTTAAATGCTAAAAACAGAGCATTTACTTAAATATTTCTATCTATAAAAAGAATGTACAAACAAAAAAAATGCCGTAAAATAATTATCGGACGTTGTCCATTTCCTAATATATATATACATATATATATATATATATATATATATATATATATATATATACAAATGGAGATGAATGAATAGATTTAGAATCAGCAGTTCTCAGACATTTATTCTTAAAATTAAGTGCTGAATACAAACGTAGAGTATAATATTTTAATGATATGTTTATTAAAAATATTTACATTGCGACACGGAAATTTTTATTTCCAGACTATTTTTTTTATCTCGTCGTCAAGAAATGTTCGGTAACTTTATGATGAAAATTATTTACATTTGGAAATAGAAAGCAATATGATCCAGATTTTGACATCTTATGGTTATGTCTCTTTTGAACTAATCAAAAGAAAGGTCAAAGATAAATCAGAATAATTAAAAATATAGATTTGATGTCGAGGGTGAATATCCCCCACAACATCTAAACTAAATTTTAAAGAAACTTTACTGTTGGTTACTAATGAAATATTACAGAACAAAAACTTTTAATTTTAACTTGGTACAAATCCTTTCAAAAACCAACAACTATCTAAACTAACGCACATATATACACTAGGCTCTGTCTGATTTTCTATCTTTCTATCTCTCTCTCTCTCCATATGTATATATATATGTATATATATATATACATATATATATATATATATATATATATATATATATATATATATATATATATATATATATATATATATCCAAGTATAGGATTGGTGTATACGGAATAAATTCTAATAAACAACAAATACTATTCTTAAAACAGTGCTCAATAAAAAATAGCGCAAATATAATTATTTATTTATTCGAAAATTATACCATAAATATGTTATAAAATCACTACAAAAATAGCCATTTTGTTTCAAAACCTTCGGTGTCTTATCAAGTGATGATGTTGAATGTAGAGTAAAGGGTTAAATTATAACATATTTATGTTATAATTTTCGAATAAATAATTATATATGTATATGTGTGTGTGTGTGTATGTATTGTATATCTTCCTTTGCGTGTGTTTATTTCTAAATAGGAAGTTGTCGATTCAATTTTATCTTGTTGATTCAATAAACTTCCCTGGCAGCAGAAATGTTTGATCTTGCTTTTCCTCTCTCTACAAGACTTCTCAAAGTGAAAGTTTAAAACTTGGATTCGAATGGTATTTGTTTTTTTGTAAAAATCCAAGTCAAAATCAAAGAATTTTATATATCACACCCACTAAGTAACAGGTTTCATATAAAGCGTTATTACTTACCACTCTCGATCGGTTAATGTAATATAAAAAAAGAAAATTTGGAAATTGGCTTAGAGGGCAGAGATCATGTAAATATTTTTTTGTTGGATTTTAGCTATTCGTCGTTTGAGGTTTGTTTTACATTGTGCATCAAGAAATATATGAACATATGGTTAACTGCCTTAGATCAAAGATGTTTAAACAATTTACTCGTATAAGGTTGTTACAGGTTACTTTAATGTGAACTTATATCAGACTAAATGCATTTAATGACCATATATATTCTTCTATCTTCTAGTAGTTAATAGAAGTCAGAACCTCAACTCGCAAACACAATTATTTGATTCTTCTACAGTGGAACTAATAATATTATGGACATCTGACAGTCTAAGTTTCTTTTGGGAAGAGTTGTGTGCTTATCTCATTAGTGAGACAATCGTATTTACCACTAGTGAAAGATACGTTTTCAACCCCAGGTGTAAACCAGGATTTTTCTTTCGATGGGACTAGTTTGCAAGGATGTACCGACAAGATATTATAACAGTCATTCCCTACCCTTCACGCTATCGATTATGAGAAAAAAAAAAGAGACAGTTTCTAGATCTGAGCTAAGAATTGAAGAGACGTAGTACCAGACAATCCAGCGTCAAAGAAATGGAAAGATGCAGAAGAAAAGGGTAACATATTTGAAAGGAAAAACAGCGAAGTATTAACAGGTTGGGACATTTAGTTAAAAACATACTGGACTGTTCTGTTACATCTAATCTCCTATATAGCAGTGAAAGCCGCACAATCTCCCCGCAGATGAAAAAGAGACTTGAGGCAATAGAGATATGGTTCTACTGTCAGATTCTAAGAATAAAATCGGCTGGAAATTCGAGCAACGTCGAAACGCTAATGAAACAGAAACAGCAAGAAAACATTTTAATGTCTAGTACTTATAATGAGGAAAATGGGCCTAGATAATTTAACACAAGTAAGGCATAATGGAAGCAAGTGAAGCACGAGGAAACAGTAATTAATCTACCTTTGAAGCTTGTGCAAGTGTATGGCAGAACTGTAACAAAGTCAAAAATGGACGGTGAAGAATCAAAAGCAAGAAAAAATAGGAAATTGATGAGAACCAAAAAAAAAGCTCGCCCCAAAGAATCACAGCACATAAAATTAAGATAGTCATAAAAATATATATCAGTAAGTCACTGAAAAATGTTATACACAAATTTGAAAAGTATGTTTCGTATAATGCATTAATTTACTTTAAGTATTTTCGTCATCTTGGTTGTTATAATTCCAACATTTTGGTCTTTGTACGAATCACAAGTTTACCTCTTTCAAATGTCATTAATTTTCATGTTCTTTTATAAATAAGGTTTACAACACGCTATTTTGCTGCTGAGATAATATTTATGAGATCACTCACCAATTTCATGATGGCATGTATGCCGCTGTATCAATTTGAGTATTTCACATGGAGTCAAGCAAGGTTGCGTCATGACGCCAATACTTTCTACACGGCATACCCTGACTGGAACGCTGGATTGTACTCTCTAGGGAGTATACGTGCGTTCCATGCGGGATGATGACAGCTTCACTCTGGCCCCTCCCGCACCAAGACAAAAGGCTTTGAAACGTTTATCGGGACCTGATCTGCGCTGACAATGACACTTTCATCTCTGCCTCTCTTGCTGATAAAAATTATCACCAGCTGCCAACAAGATTTAGAAAGTTTCGGCCTAAAGATTAATAAAAAAAAACAAAAAAACGAAAACATTCGCCAACCTTCTCTAAATGACGAATATAGTGAGCCGACATTCACATTTGATGGTGATCCACTGAAATTCGTTCGCAGTTTTTTTTTTACCTAGGAAGGGAAGAATCTACCCTTAGCAACCTAATCAATAGACGTATCACGGTAAACGATGCCGTTGTCGGTGCCCTGTGTAACCGACTGTGGGACCAAAGCGGTGTCAAGCTCTTCAGTAAACGCAAGATATATCGAGCGGCCTGAATCTTAATCTCGAGGTACGCCATGCAATCAGCACCACATATACTTCAGGCATATCAAACTCTTGATAGGTGCTGCTATTTCCGCGACATTACGCCTATTTCGAGGAAAGACGAGGCCTCTAACCCCGATGTCCTTGCCAGAGCAAATATGTCAAGTTTAAATAACCTGCTAGCAGCAGCAAGACTACGATGGACTATGCATGTCTATCGTTTGGGTGGCTCTCGATTGTCAGAAATCACTCATTTCGAGGAACGACAGAGGGGAAAACGACGGTGAAGCGCTCAATGACTACGCATGAAAAAGGATATGAAAGCGATACAGCTGAGAACAGCTGGCTGTTGACCGCCCTGTATGACGTCGAATGTTTCATACTGGAGTAACAGTAATCTGGCTGACGAGCACTGACCCGTTGACATAGCTGTCATGCAATTCAAATCACCGAAGCTAAATTAAGTGATTTCTTGTGTTTGTGTTGAATACCACGGAAAGTCAATGATGATGACGATATCATTGTAACATTCACAATACGAAAAGTTATGAAGAAAAAAATTTAGAAGAATACATCCTAGCTGTCGTAAACCAAATCTCTTAACACCAAATCAATCTATTAGAATATATAATACAGTCAATAAATGTATATGCATAAGTTCTTTTTTAAACGACGTCGAGAAACTGGAATTCAAATTTCTTATGTTTTCCAATCCGGGTGAATTAAGTTAATTTCATTATTCCCGTACTTATTACGATTCACTGAGGAAAAAAAACGGCCTGTTGCAGATTTTAACACAAACATTTCTGCAAATCTTGAAATTATATGTAAAATAAAAACAATTATTACAAGTAGACAAGTTAATTAAACGAAATCGAATATAAAAATCACTTTTTGGCCAAAGATAAAATGGAGATTTTTACAAAATTATAACAAACAAAGAAAGGAGAGCAGAAGAAGAATTTAGAAGCAAAATATTGAAAGAATTACGAATAAGAGGAAATCAAAAGCAGTTTATATGAAATGATGAAAGATGTATAAAATAAAAGCCTAACTCACAAAGAAAGGTTAGTCAGAAAGAAAGTGGAATAATGAATATAAATAAACAAATAAATAAAAAGGAAGTCAAGAGAAAAAAAAAAGTATTAAAAACTATGAAAATGAAAATAATTAAAGCAGAAAAAAATGAGAAAACTAAAAAAAAAAAAAAATCGGAAAGTAAAATTTAAAGGAAAACAAAACAAATGATAGAAAGAAAATGTAGGAAAGAAAAATGAAGTAATGAAAAAAACATAGAAGAATAAATCCTAGCTGTCGTCGTCCTGGGTAAGACGATAATCTACATCCGCGTTCTGGGTAAGACGACAAACTACGTCCAACAGCAAGACCTCTGATCAGGAGGCTTTGAAGATCGTAGAACCACCTCTTATTGGCTGATGCTCCCGCGGTGGTAGCACCTGTTAGGGTCCCAGCTATGGGCAAATAGTTAACTCCGAAACTGAGGCGAAAAGCATTATAAAAGTGTAAAAATGGGTTTTAGTACCAGAGATACTTTGTGAAAGAATTTTTACTAGAAATAAATTTTGGAAGAAAAAAAAAATTACCAGCAATATGTTTTTGAAAAAAAAATATTACCAGGAATACATGTTTTAAAATAATATTACCCGCTATACATTTCTGAGGAAAAAATATTGCCAGAAATAGATTTTTGACAAAACAAAATATTAACAGGAAAAAAAAAGTTGTCGGAATTAAATAACCCAATGAGGTTGATATACCGTAAAACACAACAAACGAACCAAACCTAGCTGTCGTAAACTACATCTGTTAATTTAGCATCGAATCAAGCCATTAAAATATATAATACAATCAATAAATATATATGTATCAGTTCTTTTTAACAACATCGAGAAACTGGAACCCCATCTCAAATATCGTATGTTTCCCAATACGTGAAAATTAAATTAATTTCATTATTCCACTGCTATATTTTTATTAATAATAAAGAAAAAGGTGGGTCGTTAAACATTCTGTAACGCTTGGAAAGATATGTAAAACAGTTTTTAGGAAGTAAACGAAGCTTTTAACGTATCCGAATTTAAAACTAATACCTTATTAAATGCTGAGAGGATATTGAATCAAGCAAACAATAATGGCAGAATCTAATCAGAAGAAATGTGTTCTTCGTGAATGGAAAAACTAACGAGATGAGACATATTGTCTTCGAATGCGAGAAATGTGGATAAAGAGTATTTCATGTGGCTGGAATAGGCCACCGCTTTATAACAGCAAACAAAAGAAGAAAGTTTCGTCTCAACAAGAGAATATTGGACATCGATTTAAAACCAAATAAGCTGGAGGGTAAAGACAAAAACACACTGAAGTAATTACGTATTATCCTAGTAGTAAAAGTAGCCCACGCCGACATTACGACTTCCAGTATCAGGCATTATACAATCATTACGTACAAAAGAACTGTTCACAATCTGGTCAATATTTCTCAATCTTGTGGTTTTCCGGTGTTAGTAGAATAAAATATTACTGTGGTTAATTCTTTAATTGCACTATAATCTATATTTAAAATTAGGTTCAAAATTACACTTAAAATAATAATTAAAAATTAGAAATTCAAATTTCTATTTTTAAAAAAAATGAGCATCTATTAGGTTGGTGCAAAAATAATGACGTTTTTTGACATATTTTTAACGTCAAAAAACGTCATTATTTTTGCACCAACCTAATAATAAGATGTCATGGGCGATACTCTTTCTTGCCGGATTGATCCACTTAATGTACAATAGTCAAGTAATGATAAAATAAAAACAAGAACAATAGGTACACAGTGATAATAATAATAATAATAATAATAATAATAATAATAATAATAATAATAATAATAATAATAATAAGCTGTCAAAATACTAGGACTTTCAAATCGAAATCTCAAAAATGTGGCACATGGGAACATCAACAATCCCTGTTGTAGTTGAAGCCCTAGGATTGGTTGGAAAAGTAGACTGATTGAAGGGATTTCTTGAAGCCCATGCCTCAAAGTAATACAAAAATTGTTCTGACAAGTACAGCCTACACTTTACGAAGGACTTTATCTATGTAATTTTTTTTTGTCAGTGGAAAGTGTCATGATACCATTTCTAACCTTAGGTACCTGGGCGGCACCCGGAAAGAAATGTGTATACGACAGAAATCAAAGGAGATAAAAACAATAATAATAATATTAGTAATGATGATGATGATGAGATGATATTATTATTATTATTATTAATAATAATAATAATAATAATAATAATAATAATAATAATAATAATAACAATAATGTGTAATAGGAATAATAATAATATTGGATAATAATAAAATAAATATATTAATGATAGTAATAATTATAATAATATTAATTATATACAATCATAGTAAAAATATTTTCAATAATAATATTCCACTTTAAAATGATGAGAGTTTGGCGTCAATAAAGTACTACGCCTAAATTCGTAAAGTCTATGGACCAAAGAAGAAATCTTAAAAGAACAATTACCGTGAAAGTTTTTAACGAAAAAGCAAATGGAAGGTTTGCTAAGGCGGTATTAATTGAAGTCTAGATGACATGTCATGAACAATAACATTTCTGATTCTTTGAATTTTATCAAGAATATATAGCAAGGATATCAGATCATATATGACAGCTATATTCAAAACAAGTTAGTGTTTCGAGTTCAACTTCATCCCTGTAAATCTATATTGTTCACGAACAGTTTGATAAATATAGATGAAATCTTAATAGAACAATGTTATTTTTTTTTTAAATTCATTTGCAACATCAGCGAACTGATTGTTTCTGTTTTCCTCCACTATCACCTCATAATGGTTGATAAGCTTTGTGAACATTTTCCATCCACGACTTGTTTGCTTCGCTATACCTACAAATTTTTCCACTTTTCTTTTTATTCGGCGCAATTTTGTCGACAGAATTTCTGAATAATACTAATCTATATTTTAGATATTTTTAGTTCGCTTTTTTTGTGTTTGTGCAAGTAAATAATATGTTCCTTAAAATCAATACAATGTTATTTTGCAGGTGGAAACATTTTGATATAAACGTCTAGACACTGAAATATTCTTCTTTATAAGGATTCTTTTAATATTCCGTACTCTATTCATATATAAGCTCGATTAAATTCTCCACAAGAAAAGAAGTCACCTTTCGTTTGAGAATGTAGGATGAGATAAACGCCTTTTGTACAGGTGTCCTTATTTCAATATTGTGGATTTTGGTAATGAATTATGACTGATAATATTCGTTTTCACTGTATAATATTCCAGTATATCTTCTGTTATGTGTCGTGTCCCTTCAGGAAATGGGAGATCAAGGCTCTTCACATCATCCATTTCTCTTAGTAACGTTTGTCTTTTGGCTATCCAACTTAGTACCTGTTCTAACAAACATTAACACAAGCTCGTAAGGTAGTATATGTGTAGCTTTTCGAGTAACACATATACTTTGCTTTTCGTTATTGCCTTCCTGTGAGATCGAAAAAAATCTTGATGAGTCGACGGCCAGCTAACTAGAGATACTGTATCATTAAAATCGCCGTGGAGAAAGCAATGGGAAACAAATCCACGACAGAAAAACGAAAATCATGGAATGTTTCCTTTAGGAGAAAACTTGCATTTCTTTGAGTGACAATTTACATTATTCGGACTATTGTCCTCATCTTTGTCGACATACTTATTACAACGTTTCGGTCGTTGTGCACACCGGCCTTCTTCAGATGGTTTGAATTGTTGTTTCGCTCACTTGGGTAAACTGTTCTAGTTCCACTTGCCATGCCTAATGGATGTCAGTTATCAATTATCTCCTGTTAATTCACCTCTCCAAGTTCTCTATCAGGTATTGAACTCACACTCTTTGGATCCTGTCTAACTAACGCCTTTATCCACTGTGCCATGTGTCCTTGAGGATATCTGTGTATGAATTTCAGGGTATTATAAAACCTAATGTCTTCAGCAAACATTTTTTTTACCAGTGCTCATATTGGAATTTTTGCTGTTATCATTCATATTTTTGCCACAGCTCATATTTCTTCTTATTTGGTTTTAATTATTATTATTATCGCTTTTCTCTGGCACTCCTTATTATTGGTTCTCATATTGTATGAAGAATGCTGAAATGTTGTAATAAATATGGCGACAAGGATGAGGACAATAGTCCGTATGATGTAAATAGTGTACATAATACCTCATCTCAGAAATATAGACAGATACCGAAGGTTCGAAACGTTGTAATGTTAGGTTGGTGCAAAAATAATATCGTTTTTTGACATATTTTTTAACGTCAAAAAACGATATTATTTTTGCACCAACCTAATAATTATGGCGATAAAAATTAGGAAAATAGTCCGAATAATTCAAATAGTGTACATCATATCTCATCTCAGAAATATAGACAGATAGAATGGTCTATAATTTTCAGGGTAAGTATATCTTGAACGTGAATGCTAGAAAATCACATTATTTTATTTTTGAACAGTTATTTCTTTTTCATAGAAAAAATAAATATTTCACCCCCTACTAACCAGGGATGATTCAGGCCCTACAGACCGGTTATGTGACCAGGACGCATATAGACTAATCCTATTACTCAATTATTACTCCTAATCAAGTACTCATTACCTGCATAAAAGACAATAGTTCACAGAATCCTTCAATGAATCAGAATCTAATCTCTCCGTCTGGGAGATGTATTCAGATAAAACACATTTTTATTTCTGTCTGGCAACTTGACACTAGTTGATAATCCTATTGAGGTGGATTTTATTGGCTTGTCCTAATAGTAAGCGTAAAGTTTGTTTTTGTTTTTTCTGTTTTTTTCCCTTGTTTTTCGTGTAGGGAATACCCTCCCACCATCGCGGAGGTGACCCAGGAAAAAGAGCCATTCGCCACCCCATGCACTGCACCATCAGAATGAGTGGTAGAAAGGACCCCAAAACGAACGGGATATTATAAAAAAAACAAGGAGTTTATCTCAAAAAATGAACTTTTGCCTTCCGTTATGGAGACAGTGACATCTAGTACAATCGCCCTGTTGACGGTCGACATCAAAACCAGAAAATTCATGGCTGTGAGCAGAGAGACCATGGAAGAAGCCCGACAGGCTTTAAGTATCGGGGCCAAAGTTTTGGCCCCGAAAGTACAATGCTTTGTGAGACATCCTGCTGGCATTTGAAGAAGCCGCAATGGCACTAGCGGGAGCACCCTCACCATCAAAATGTAGAGGCTACAAATAGAGTATATGGGCACCGGAAAAACTTGGATTACCTTACAGGGGGTGCCGATGTACATCACGAAGGATCATTTGGGAGCCTTCACAGACTATGGTCCGGTAGATTGGGTATCCTCCATGAAAGGTAAGTCGGGCATAGCCACAAGTGATCCTGGCGACATTGACCCAACCAAAGTTTAATGAGGTACGCACCATTATCTCTTGCGTCTAGATTTCCTACCACCCCAGTTTTTTTTTGTCCCCCTGTTTTTTTATCTTAGCCTGGTTAGCCTTTCATTTTTCTCATTCCAGCATTTATTTAGACCATCCCCATTCCATTAGTGAGTATATTTCCCCCTCCCATCATTTCATACATCATGATTTTTTATATATTTTTGTATATTATAAACTGTGGAATTTTTATGTCCGGGGGTGTTTTGTAGGTCCCCTCTGAATATGTTGTATTTTACTGTATGTAGGATTGAGAGGTGATAAATAAGTCCTTGTGGTGAATGAGTAAACTGTAATGTATGAATGGGCCTTATGCAAAATAAATACCCAGAATCTAATGTCACCACAATGGGCAAGACGAACGAATTGTCTCATAACATCCGGGACAAAATTTTATACCTGCACAAGACTGGAATGGGATACAGGATGATTGGCAGGAAGCTAGGTGAGAATGAGTCAATTGTTGGTACGATAATAAGAAAATGGAAGAAACACTAATTGACTATCAATGTTCCTCGGTTTGGGGCGCCACGTGGAGTGAACCTAATGATGAGAAACATGAGGAAACAATCCAGAAATATCCGGCAAGACCTTGCTGATGATCTCAAGGCAGATGACTATTCGTAATACACTACATCGTAGTGGATTGAAATATTGTATTGCCCGCAAAATCACCCTATCCAGGAAGGTACATATACAGGCGCATCAGAAGATTGCAAATAAGCACCTCAGATTCAGAGGAGGGTTGGGAGAAAGTGCTGTGGTCAGACGAGACTGAAATTGTGCTTTTTGGCATCAACTCGACACGCCGTGTTTGGAGGAAAAAACTGGCTTGTAACCCAAGAATACCATCCCAACCATTAAGCACGGTGGTGGAAACATTATGCTTTGGTGCGGTTTCTCTGCTAAGGGAGCAGAACAACTATACCGGGTTGAGGGAAATATGGATGGGGCCGAGTACAGGCACATCTTGAGTGAAGGCCTCCTTGCCTCAGCCAGGACACTGAAGATTAGTTGTTGATTGGTGTTCCAGCATGACAATGGCGCAAATCATGTGGTTAAGGCAGCAAAGGGGTAGCTCAAAAATAAGCATATTAAGGTAATGGAGTGGCCTAGTCAGTAGCCGGACCTTAATATTGGGAGGGAGCTGAAGCTTCGAGTTGCCCAACAACAATGTACAAAATTAACGATTTGGATCTGCAAAGATGAGTGAGCCAAAGTCTACCCGCCCCCGGGATCTGTAAAAACTTTTTAATCAACTACAGGAAAAGTCTGGCTGCTGTGTTTGCCAACAGGCGTTTCTTCACCAAATACTGAGTTATGATTTGCTATGGGGCGAAATACATATTTTTTTCAATAAAAAGTAATACAGGTTCAAAAATTAATATAAAGTGATTTTCTGGATTTTTTTTAATGTTCTTTCTCTCACTTTCAAGTCGGACTTACTCTGAAAATTATAGACTGTTTCTATATATGTAAGGTGGCAAACTCAGTAGGAGATATTTTGCCCACTGTAAAATGCTCGTTGTATATTAATTTACTAGCGATACGGTATGTAAGATAGTGTTTGAAGATTTATCGGCATAACTAAAAACATTCTGGAGCCTTGAAATATACACACCATATCGCATATTGATTTCACAGTTCTCCATACATGACAGACCATTTCTCATGTTTCTTTAATAGTCTTCACAATCTTCTAGTGATTGGGTATTGAATACTAATTTAGGTAAGAAGATCAGACATAACCATTTCAATTACATCCTATCATTCATTTTTCTCCCAGAGACGAAGTGTGTCTCCCCCTTATCATGGGGTCATGAATACTTTTCTCATTCTGTTAACGTTAATCTCGTTTACATTTTAAAATCTCTTTCTACTGCGATTTAATGGTAGAAAAAGCCGAAAGTCTTACAGTGCCAAAGATATGCGCCATGCGATGCTTGGCGGTAAAGCAAAAACCAAAACATAAACAAAAATATCAAAAGGCATGAAAAAAAAAAAACTAAATATTCCAAACGTCTGCAGACTTTGGAACAGTCCACGGAATCCCCAAATATTTTTCTCGCATTGTAAATTTCCCATTTCAGTTGAATGAACAACGCCTGCCACGGTATAAGGGAAAAATGAAGGCTACATAATGGGCCTGTGAAAATGAACGACAAAACGGCAACTGGAAGGCTTAGTAATAATATAAAAATTGCATAGAGCTGCGAAGGATAGAAAAATATAGATAGCAATAATCGTTTCCTCCTGAAGGGATATAACACATAAAAGAGAAGCCTTAGTTAGCTCATTGATGTGTGACTACATAGAATAAACTACTCGAAGCTGCTTTATTTAGTTTTATTACGAAGTACACTATGATTAGTAAATGAAATAATCCAATGTTGTTAGAGCTAATCAATACAACCATATGCATTTCCGGTCAATACTTTTAAGCATAAGATATTCATAATTAAAGCCCATAAAATTATTACTAGAATCTCCATAGTAATTTTCTAAACAAACCACGGCGGATACTACTTACATTATTCAGACTATTGTCCTCATCTTTGTCGCCATATTTATTACAACGTTTCGGCCCTTCAGTATCTGTCTATATTTCTGAGATGAGGTATTATGTACACTATTTACATTATTCAGACTATTGTCCACATCTTTGTCGCCAAATTTATTACAAAGTTTCAGCCCTTCAGTATCTGTTTATATTTCTGAGATGAGGTATTATGTACACTATTTACATTATTCAAACTATTGTCATCATCTTTGTCGCCATATTTATTACAACATTTTGGCCCTTCAGTATCTGTCTATATTTCTGATATGTCGTATTATGTACACTATTTACATTATTCAGACTATTGTCCTCATCTTTGTCGCCATATTTATTACAACGTTTCGGCCCTTCAGTATCTGTCCATATTTCTGCGATGACGTATTATGTACACTATTTACATCATTCAGACTATTGTCCTCATCTTTGTCGCCATATTTATTACAACGTTTCGGCCATTCAGTATCTGTCTATATTTCTGAGATGAGGTATTATGTACACTATTTACATTATTCAGACTATTGTCCTCATCTTTGTCGCCATATTTATTATAACGTTTCGGCCCTTCAGTATCTGTCTATATTTCTGAGATGAGGTATTATAATAATCTAAATAATGTACATAATACCTTATATCAGAAATATAGACAGATACTGAAACCAGGACTTACATTTGCAATTACTACATTTAAAACTTGTTCTATTAAAGTGGTTTTCTTTCTATATTAGATTTTAACATTTTCCAATCTCTTACTTATTTATAAATATATTAGAAAAATACAATCATATTTGCATGGAATTAATTGTATATATTCATTTATAGTTATCTCAATGACAAATCCGTCAGAGCTGACAAATTACACCTGACAGATGCGCTTAAAAAGACCTCCACTCAATGGTCAATTGGAGCGGAAAATGGCTTTTAAATTTTAACACTTCCAAAATAAAACTCTTCTCTCTGCTATCAGCATGGCTGAAGATAGACCCCTTCTTGGCCTCACGTTTTCAACTGACTAGAAGGGGAGCGACGATATCGAACCAGTAGCTGCATCTAGTGTAAGGAAAGTTGGTTCACTGTGTCGTGCCAGAATCTCTTTTTTTCGTCAGAGTCTGTCTTGCACATTTACAAATCTACCATTCAGCCGTGAATTGAATACTGTTGCCATCTCACGTTTAATGCTCGATGTTCTTGACAAAATCCAAAAAAAAAAAGGATCTGCAATGTAACCGATCCTGACTTGGCATCTCAACTCCAGTCATTTTCTCACCTACGTAGCGTGGCTTCCCTCTGTCTTTTCTACAAATATTTTCATGGCAGCTGCTCTGACGAGCTTTTCTCTCTGATGCCCCGACTACATGAATTTACGCGTGAGACTAGATTGGCATCTAGGTCCCAACGTCTTGCTATTGAAATAGTTAAATGCAACTACCACTTCTACTCCAACAGTTTCTTTTCTCAAAATCCTCAACTCTGTAACTTCCTTCCCTTTACTTGCTTCCGAAAACTACAATCTTGAAAAATTTAAATGCAACGTCAATCGCCATCTTCTATCTTCTTCAATCCCGTCCATTTTTTGTCATTTCCTCAATCCTACCTATACACAGTGCTTTTTCTCACATTCACTCTTTGTAACCCGCCACGTAATAGTGGCAATCTCGCCTTACTTAAGATGAATTGGTTAAAAAGGTAAGAAAAAATGTCCTGTTGTTTTGATATAGTCAGGCTTTGTTGAATAAAAGGTATACAGTTTGAGATCGTCCCTCGTGAAATATCCAACCAGGCTCCCTCTAATACGCGAAGATATGGTCTTTATTTCAATAGACACTGAAACAATCAGTCTAAATTTAAGTAGAATGGAAACAAGAACATGAATTATACGTAAAGTCAGAAATTGACTTAAAATTTCTTGGACATTTAATGATAAGATATCTAACTCATAGTACATACCAAAAACAATAGAAAAAGAGAGAAAGTTTGAGTCATATACACAAGGAACATGCATAAACATATGATAGACTTGGAGGTTATTCATGGAGAGAAACATTGCAAAGGAAGTTGCGGAGGGTCATGACTGCAACTGTATTGAAGAAACAAGTGACATAAAAGAAGCCCTTATCACCGTATTGATTTAAAATGAAGTGCAATACTATAGGTTAATTAACAGAAGTTAGAAACTTAACATTTTCAAGGAAAATAAAATTGAATTAGGCGTTGGCGCAATATCTACTAACATTTAGATGACGTTAATGATATTTTGGGGAATAAAAATTGTTCCGGACTAATGTATATATATATATATATATATATATATATATATATATATATATATATATATATATATATGTGTGTGTGTGTGTGTGTGTATGTGTATTTGTATATATATATATATATATATATATATATATATATATATATATATAGAGAGAGAGAGAGAGAGAGAGAGAGGAGAGAGAGAGTAAAAAGCCACAAAAATCATTTATTCCCTCTAATGAAAATATAAGTGATATGCAGGTATGAAAACTTAATATGATATCATGAACATCATCATGGCTTGGTTTCACAAAACGACCATCTCGGGGGAGTCTGTACACGTCGCTTGCAGACACGTTTGTGACTGATAATTCCAATGCGGAACTAGCATATTCGATCGCAGTAGTTGCAGCTAAAAGTTTGGCCTGGGCTGTGGATGGCATCGCATTGCAGTATTTTCTCATCTGCCTCTTGTCACTGAGAACAGGCCTGCAGGTATTTTCAAAGAAAGGGACAGCATGGTGTCAAGTTTATCAGCTAGTGTTGAACATTGGCAATGGTTAGTGTGACAGTCACCAACTTTTTTCAGGCAATCTATGAATCTCTTCTTTGGTGCCCCTCTGTCACGATAGCCAGTTGAGAGCTCGCCATACAATATCATTTTAGGCAGACAATGATTCTCCATCCTGGAAACATGTCCAGCCCAGCACAGTCGATTCAGTATTGGAGACGAAGTAACTGCAGTATTTGTTAAGGAGGCAGCGCTGGTGGAACATTCAAAGATTCACGCGTGGTGTCGCTAAGTGACCGATGACTCTGAGCTGTATAGTAGAGTAGCGAGGACGATAGCTCTATGTACCCTAATCCTAGTGTCTCTGTTCAGGTGTCTGTTGTACCACGCACGCTTGTACAGTCTTCCAAAGGCAATGCTCGTCCTTGCCAGTCTGTTGTTGACCTCCTTGTCGATCCTAGCATCCGATGTAATGGTACATCGAAGGTAGGTAAACCGATGGATCGCCTTTAGTTCAGTTACTCAAATGATGATGTGGAGAGGGAGATACTCATCCTGAGACGGAGGCTGGAAGAGTACCTCTGTCTTCTTTAAATTGACTTCAAGCCCAAAAAGCTTGGCAGCCTCTGTGAAGCAGGAATTGTTTCGCTGCACAGTCCATTCTATGTGGTTAACAAGTGCAGGGGAGGTATCGGATAAGTTGCTCCAGTGTCTCCGTGTGGATTTTTAATCGTTGTAGATTAAGCAGGCCACAATCAAGACGGTATCTGATGTAGACTACGTCCTCCTCATCAAGATCTTTTATGGCTTGCTTGAGCATCATGCTGAAGAAAATAGTAAAGGGAGTCGGTGTCAGAACCCTAATTCACACTGTTGGTGATCGAGAAGCTTTCTGAGAGAACGCTGTTGTGTCTAACTTGGTCAGGCTGATCGTCGTGCAGTTGGATGATGATTATCTGGAACTTTGGAAGACAGCCGAATCACCCCATGATCTGCCACATTCCTTTTCTACTTACTGCGTCGAATCCTTTAGTCAGATCAATGTACGCCACATATAGCTCCTTGCTTTGCTCCCAACACTTCTGATATCCTCCTGTTGATTCTGAAACCGCACTGACCCTCTGGAAGGTACTATTCTGATATATCAGGTAGTCGCCTATTCAGCAGCACTCTTGAAAGGATGGTGAGCAGAGTAATCCCATGATAATTATCGCAGTCAGATTTTTCCCCTTTGTTCTTGTTCTTGTACAGAGCAATGATAACTGCATTTCCCTCCTCCCAACAACAGCAAAATATCACATAGAGTTTCATATGCAACACTTTTGGATTTCCACATTGCTCTTCTCAAATCAGTTTTTTTCTTCCTTGAAGAGAAGCCAATGATTTCTACAGATGTCTGCTTCATGCCAGTTTTGTGTTCTTCACAAAGTGTTTCAGGAGAGGAACCTGCAAAGATGCTCGCCTTGACTTAAGAACTGCTTGGAAGTTAGCTTTCACTTGATCTGATTTAAAACTGTCAGTCCTGAATATTTTACAGAAGGCCCCTCCTTTTCTTGGTTTGAGTTTAAAGTGAAGCTTGAGTTTGCAGCGAACAAGGCGATGGTCGGTATGACATTCTCTACTGGGCATCGATCTTGTGAGCATGATGTCTTTTAGGTCAAACTGGCGAACTATGGCATAGTCAATGAGCTGCCAAAGTTTTGCCCAAGAATGCTTCATTTCAATCGTTTATTTTCTGTTGGAAGATGGTGTTGGTGATGACGAGCTGACGTTAAAGATTGTTCGGTTAATAAAAACTGTTCCAGACTAATATATATATATATATTATGATGTAGGTTAATATAAATTAAAAATCTCAATAATCTTAGCGGTTTGTTTTGGGAATGTTTAACGGCAACATGTACGTCCAGAAGATTGTCACACTCGTTCCACCGCCATATAAACAAAAGGAAGGCAAAATGCTGTTCCAGCTGAATAACATCTGCACACATAGCAACAATGCACTTCAAGATATTCAACTGCCCCACTTGATGAAAGACTAACGACTTGTTCGGTTAATTCACCTACAAGAATTGCTATATTGTGTCAAAGGATGAAATTAACGTGGACTAATGTGTCAGAGGAGGTTAGGCTCAATCTGTATCATCGTATAGATACGATAATACAGATCTGTCCGTGGAGAACTGATTTCGTTAGACTAAGCTTTTTTAGTACGTTGTCAATCATTGCCGCCATATATAGTTTATTATCAATACTTGGCTTATTAAAAGAGACACTTGTGTGGTCTGCGTTTGCATTTTTTATGGTTTGCAATACTGTGTATTCATTCACTTACAGCGGCTTCCACCCAAGCCAAGGCTTACGGCCTTATCAATTTGAAACACATTTTATCGTACAATCACTAATGTTAAGCAATGCCGAGCGTGATCAGTACCTAAATGGGTGACAGCTTGAGAATTCCGGGTGCTGTAAGCTTGAATTTGCGATTAGTGCAATGGGTTGGGTTCGTTATGTTCATTTACGCGCAAAAAAACTCTTGTGTAAGTTATGGATTCACTTCTTCCCACGATATCTATTGTTTAATCAGTATGGTTTGAATAACTAAATTTTTCTTTAAAAAAAAATATTGCCAGAAGCTGAAAATATTTTCTATCTTTAAATAACCTACAAAAAGGTTGATAAGCTTCAAAATATAAACAAGTCAACCAATCATAAAAAATCACACAAGTCCAGTCTACCATATATGGGAGGAGAATAGATAAAATTTTGCCTCTCCCAAGGGCATTAGTGGGAAAGTGAAAGCAAAAATGGTTAAAATTTGATGTTGGGGGAATGAATCTATTTTCCCCGTTGATAAATCTCAAGCTAGCAAGACATCTATGAACATGTGCTACTCACTTAATTTTGAAAATACGTATGTATTGACCTGTGTATATGATCAGTTAAGCTAATCCAACTATATTAGTCGAGTCTTTAAACACGTGCAATACGCCTTTATTTTCCATCATTGCATATATATTTGCGTGTGTTTATATGTGTAGGTAGTACTGTGTTTGTTCGTGGGTGGATCTGTGTGTGTGTGGTGTATGTTTGTACACACGCGCATGCGCGCGTACATAGTTATTTGCGTTTGTTGAATTTGTTCATAATGCTTTGGTAGTTTAGACGAAAATTATCTGCATTCCATTTACAAATTAAATTATACGTAAAACTTCTTGCTTTTATTTCGAACAAAAATAATTGCTTCGAAAACTTTACAAATTAAATGATATATTTAGTGGTAGAAGAAGCTTAGTTGGCCTCTAGCTCAACTGCGCTTCAAACATACTAATCAAGTTGGTTGCAGTCTGTGTAGTTAGGTGGCCAGATGTAAGGGGTAGTGTTGTCGAAAAGATTGTCTCACAGCCATGTCTTTGTTCCTCAGCTTCTGTAGCATGATTCCAGATATTGTGTTTTCCAGCAGCCACCTTCTTGAGCCAGGGCAGCACTACCTCATCAAACAGATGATGTAGACCTCCGTGTTGAGTCTGAGGCACCGTGAGATGATGAATAGAGGTATAACGTCGGCATTAATAGTGATCACTCAAACACCTTCGTAATCACCATTAGACTCATTCAACTCTTCTGCAATGCACTGTCCCCAGAAATAATCATACATAGAAACAATCAGCTATATATATATATATATATATATATATATATATATATATATATATATATATATATATAGTTTATGCAAAACTAGGTAATCTGCATGGGTAGACCCAAGGAGGATGATATCCAGAGAGCTCAATGTAAGATTCAGAGCAGATATGTTTGAATAAAAACAGACCACTTAAAATTCCATGTAATAAGTTATTTCACCACAACCCCTTTAACAGGGCTATGGCTCATCAGACTTTACTTCCAAAGGTTGAAATAAAAAATGAAAAGAAATTCACACGTTTTTGATGGACCTCATCAAGCATATGTAAAATTTTGTTCGCTTTGTTTTTAGAAATATTACTATGCACGCATGAGCGCCAACACATGACTATATGTATACAACTATGGTAATGTACTTGAACACTGATGTACCTGTTGATATGTACATGTATATGTTTTTTTTTATATGGATTAAAAAATAAAAAAAAAATTCAATGTACTGTCTATGAGTTTCTCTAATCGACTGTTTCATAGAAAATACATAAAACTCCAACGAACTTCAAATTAAATTCTTCGTAGATTGTTTAGATATTTAGATTTACACCAAACCTTAACCTCCCAAATATGCCCGTTAAAGTAACGCGAATTAACAGCGTCTAAGAATTTGAATGAAACCTGTCCTCGTGGAATGTAATTTATTAGGGTTGCTGTAGCTTCTTCCTTTAATGTCGGTCTTCACCCCTTACCCATCTATATCTAGAGACAAGACGCGTTAGTCTCAAGCAACGTCTAGCCGACACACAATGGGGTTAAAAATAAGGAATTGAAATGGTATACCTAACCCACTCATATCTTATCTTCTCTCCCACCTTACTTCCTCACTTCGTTAATTTTACATATTCTTGATGAGGTCCATCAAAAACGTGTGAATTTCTTTTTATTTTTCATTTCAACCTTTGGAAGTAAAGTCTGATGATCCAGAGCCCTGTTAAAGGGGTTGTGGCGAAATAACTTATTACATGTAACCTTAAAGTGGTCTGTTTTTATTCAAATATATATATATATATATATATATATATGTGTGTGTGTGTGTGTGTGTGTGTGTGTGTGTGTGTGTGTGTTTGTGTGTGTTTGTATGTATCTGTGGTTTTTATTTATTAATCCAATAGAGTTTAACACTTTAACTTTATTTTTACTGGATACTCATACTTGAGCAGATGATTTGAACTTGCACACCCACCCCGGACAGGGAGAACCGAATCCTGCCGAAGAGGACATATTTTACTTTAATTATTTTTTTTTAAAAAGACTTTAGACGAAACAAAATAATGTTTAATAAATGAATAGGGCGTCTACTCAAATATGAGTATCCATTAAAAAGAAATTATAAAATCGCCCGGATTAACAGCCGAAACAATTTCCAATAAAGGTTTAGAAATTATTTGTTTACGTTTGGATACAAAATTAAACAGAGAAATTTCGAGAATCTCTGACATGAAGGATTTCGCTATTCAGCCTTGTTTGATCGACAAACGTTCTTCGCGGCTGAGTCGGTATAACAAGATTGTGGGAACCCAGGTTCAAATACTATTCGGGTAGTACATATTTTTATTTCATAATATTTCTCGCTATCAGAGCGGTGGATGAAAATAAATAAAAATATGTTTGATAAATAGATGGAACGCCTATTCAAATATGTTTAAAGCGATAAACACACACATACACACACACACACACACATATATATATATATATATATATATATATATATATAATTTGAAGTTATGCATGAAACTATTGCATATATATAAAATCAATGGCTATGGATATTCGTTGTAATTATAAAAGATTATCTCCGTTAGGAAAGAATATAAGACTTACCTTATATAAGATTGTAAGAATCCTCATTAACGTAATGTGAATAACAATCGTTCATTCATTCACTTGGTCTCAAAAGACAACAACTCTGTAAAGAAAATATATATAAGTTAACACACATTATATTGACTGCAGCTAATGTAATTTAACCGGAATCGGCAAAGCAGTATATTTGAGATCTTACAATCAAATCAAATCAAAGACATAATACAAATAGAATAGATATAAAAAAAAAAAACTGCATGAGAACATTTGCAGACGTGATAGTATAACGCTTTCTACCTGTTGTTAATATCATTATGTCTCCAAATACACTTCATTTATTTACTGCTGCAGCCTGAATGTCACCATCAAAAGTTAGTCACTTAAGGAATGTCGAATAATAAATATCACTCTCTTCGAATGCAATCATCTGATTTATCTACTGCCAATAAAATATCACAATCTTTCACGAGTCCGGTTAAGCCTGGGAATGTCATGAGGTAAAACATATGCCAATTCTTCAGTGATTTACACGATGAATGAATTCAAGGGAAAATCTTTGCCAAATTCATACACATTCATATATATATTTGTTTGTGTGCGTGTGCACAACATTTTGAAACATAGTAAATCATTTTAAGACATGTTTATACATTGTTTTTATAGATACAAATATTTAATTAAATGCTCTGTTTATGATAAGCAGTATTAACAACATTTACCGACCTGAATCTCCGAGAAATTGTCATAGAAAATACGCGTCCTCCGACAGGAATCGAACCTGTATCCTATACGGAACCATCATATAACCTGACGTGCTTTTACCGATTTCGCTACAGAGGGTCGATCGGTTAGCAAAGTCGATTTTACTGTTGATTTTCTCACGTATATTCATATCTGCTCGATGCGTATCCAAATGTAAACAAATGACGCCACACATTATGAAATGGACAAAGTCCGACAATTATTTTAAGAATATTTTTTTTATGTTTATACATTCTTTTTTTTATAGATATGGATACAGGTTCGATTTATGTTGGAGGACGCATATTTTCTGTGATAATTTCTCGGTCATTTTAAGTGGGTATCAAGTGTCCCTCTTCTTCTAATCCATCAATTTTGCATATTTTCATCCATATAAATTCTCACTTCTCGGTAATGTATTATTAACTATTAATATTTAAAGAGTGTATACATTATTTTGCGACACTGTGTAAATCATACAATCAATAAATATATATATGTAACTCTTTTTTTAAAACCATTGATAAACGGGAACGTCATCTCAAATTTTATGTTTCCCAATATGTGTAAATTAAATTAATGTCATTATTTATATTTTTACTGTTAATAAAGAAAAAAGTAGATCGTTAAACACTGTGTAACGGTTGAAAATATACGTAAAATAGAGTTATTAGCAAGTAAACAAA
>OZ010578.1:29573686-29593686 GCA_963932145.1 Acanthosepion lycidas | reverse complement strand
ATGAAAGGAAAAATGCGTTTCTTTAAAGGTATTTTAACATAGAAAAAACTCAGTAATACATCTAGTACTAAAAATGAACCAATTGATTAAAGTAATTGTTATAGCGAGCAGTATAAGGAAATTACACCTCCGAAAATATTGTTCGATCCATCCATAAATCTTATGACAGAGTTCTGAACCGAAAAACCCTAAAAGTTATGAAGATTTGAAAAAAAAAAAAAAACGGAATCAACTTTGTGAAACAGTGATCAAGAAAACAAAATTCATTCAGATGACAGATTTAATAATTTTGCTTTGGGATGGGATTATGATTTAGAGTTTTATTTTATAGTAAAAAACAATCAATAATTTGTTAGTTATTGTATTTAGAGGGATGTCATAAATCATATAATTTGGGGAAAATAAGTGAAAATGATTAAATTTGGAAACATATTCCGAAGGCTGACAGCTCAGAAGATTTATAGATTACAATTTTAGGGGTTTATTGGAGTCGGTCTTTAAGAATGAATTCCTCCTCTACGATAGAGCTCAGAAAACAGGTTTGTTACATCGCTTTTATTCGCTCTTTCTCTCATTGCGATATCCCGTCAGAAAGTGGGAGATCAAGGCTCTCCACAATTTCCTATAATTTTAATTATTGCTTAATTCTTTAAAATTCCACTTTTTATTTATTGTACGTGTTCCATCATTTAGTCCCTCATTCAGTAGTTTCTAATGGCCTTCTCATGCCTTTCACTGATTTTTGTTCTTCGATGTGACAGTTCAATGTTAAATTCTGCAAGGCTTCTGTTCATTGTCATGTTAACATTCATTTGTAGAACCAAATTTCTGCTGCTTCATGTCTTTTCCTAATTTGTGAAGAAATTGTCCAAGTCTCATTGCTGTAGATGAAAGTAGATTACATAACAGTCAAATATTATTCTCTTTGCATGTAATAATATTTTATGATCATTTAATGCGTTGTTCAGTTTCTGAAAAAAACACCTCTTGCTCGTTCTACACCCCTCCCCCCCCGACATGCTGGATGAATGTGACACACAAGTGCTGATCACACATAACGAAGTGTTCGAGTGATGTAAACATCTGTGTGATCTTATTAGAGTTTTTCTTTTTACAAACATGATGAATGGAAAATGTCATGAAGTCATTTGTGACTTTAACTTTCTAATTAGGACCCAGAAGAAAATTCGTATACAAAAGAAAGAAAGAAACAACAACAACAACAACAACAACAACAATAATAATAATAATAATAATAATAATAATAAATAATAATAATAATTTATTTCATTTTTTTTTTGTTAGTGGAAAGTGTCAATATGCCATTTCTAACCTTAAATCCCTGGGCGGGATCCGGAAAGATAATAATAATAATAATAATAATAATAATAATAATAATAATAATAATGATAATAATAATAATAATAACAACAACAAAAACAACAAAATGTGCAGCCCACACATCACGGAGGGCTTTATCTATTTAAAATATGAGTGATCTTATGTGTTTTATTTTTGTTTTTGTTATTTTTCTTCAAAATATTTTCAGTGAAAATGTCATCATGCATTCCTGACCCTAGATCACTGGTCAGGGCCCGAAAAGAAATGAGTATATACCAAAAATCAAAGAAAAGACGACGACAACAACAACAACAACAACAACAACAATAATAATAATAATAATAATAATAATAATAACAACAACAACAATGTTACAGTTCTATAGGGCTACGCAATACACACTGACAGAAAAATCAAAGTCAACCACCCAGACATTGTTATTAGAGATCGCACACAAAAAAAAACGTGTCTCCTTATTGTTATGGCAGTCCCAGCAGACTGCAATGAATCTTTGAAGATATTCGACCTTGAAATCGAAATCTCAAGAATGTGGTACATGGGAACATCAACAATCCCTGTTGTAGTTGGAGTCCTCGGATTGGTTGGAAAAGATTCCAGTAGACTAATTGAAGGGAATCCTGATAGTCCATGACTCAAAAGAATACAAAAAATTGTTCTCACGGGTACAGCCCACATCTTACGAAGGGCTTTATCTATGTAATTTTGTTTTGTTTTTGTTTTGTTTTTTGGTCAGTGGAAAGTGTCATGATGTCATTTCTAAACTTAGGTCCCTGGGCGGGACCCGGAAAGAAATATGTAAATGCCAGAAATCAAATGAAATAATAATAATAATAATAATAATAATAATAATAATAATAATAATAATAATAATAATAATAATCGTATAGGGCTCGCTTGTCTATGCCTAACTTATCCTTTGATTTTAGTTAACGTGTTCGAAGGGCGTTCAATGATGTTAAGTCGAGAAATCTTTCCAGAGATGTGCTTCGCTAATAAGCTATCCTTTGCTTCTCCAGCAGTGTCTGAACAACGTAACTCCCCTTTCCTTTATTACTTTGAGTTGGGAGTAAGTTTACTGGTTTTTTTTTTCTTTTATCATCTGGTCGTTTCAGGGTACGTTGAGATTGACGTTTTCGCTTTGGCGTATAATTAACATTCAATATATTTTCAAGACTTCTTTTGAGAGTTCAATTACGCTGGTTTTCGCAATTAATTTCGATTATTCCCAAATTTGCTTCCAAGTTATAAAAATTGTTATCGTACAAAAAGAGTCGTCGCAAAACAAATCGTCGAAAACAATCGCAGTAATGAAAATTGGGAATCCCAAATTTTTGTAACATGTGATATTGAAAGTTAGAGAGTTATGTCCCTTTAATTGAAAAAGTTTGACATAGTGACACACTGACACACTGACATTCGCAATTATTATATAAATTAGATTAGATAGCAACATTCTTTTATTTGTATGTAATGCTTGAAATCGTGATACCTTCAATTGCAGGTCCAACATGACGGTTGTTCCTTATATTATAACCAGAATCTTAAGATATTTGGTTCATGTATATCTTCGTAAAGCGTTCAATGCTGCGTTGTCCAGGAGATTTTTTCCAGAGAAGATTATCGCTGATATGCTCTACTTTGTTACTCAATAAAGTTACACAGTCATAATAGACCATTCTGTGACAAATCCGACTGTTTGCCAACATTATAATCATAGTCGTAATTCGCTTTAAGAAGTACGTGAGCCTAGGGATATTTCCATTTCCAGTAAGTATGCTATTCACCATTGGCCGTAAACTGAGATATAGATTGACTCCAAGTTAAATCAACACAACATGACTTCAATGATTTAGTTTGGTCCCTACACTCTAGCCTCCTCGTCTTGGTTGTACTTGCCAAGAGTAAATACTCTTTATATAGCTATTTGGCTTGCTGGGATACGTAAGCCCTCCCGCCACATGAAGAGGGGAATCATTTGTGAAGAAATATAATAAAAACTGCATTGAATACTATAAAACCAAGCGAGGACATGGTGTAATGGTTAGCAATCATTTTGTCCAATGGACAGAATACAGCAGCCTCTCATTTTTGAGGGTTGGATAAGTGTTGTTCCTGGCCTGTTTCCGGCTGCATCTTTGGTTATGATCCAAGACGAGATTCCAAACCTCCCCAGTTTGTTTTGGCCCCTTTTTTCATCTCGACTTGGTCACCTTTTTATTTCCCATGTCAGGCTATATTTTCACCTTTCCCACTCCCTTAGTGAGAGACCTGCTTGATTTTGTCCAACGGGCAGAATACAGCGGCCTCTCTTTTTTGAGGGTTGGACGGACCATACTAACATCAATTATGCTTAGTTTACTTGTGTTCTTATTTAGTTTTGGGGTTCACTCCCTTTCCCTCTCATTTTTCATCATAGATTTTTATATATGTTTATTTATTATCATAAAATTTTTATGGCATGTTTCGCGGTGTTTTGTAGGATCCCCTTGAGAGGATGCGCTATTATGGTTTATGGAGGACTGATTAGTGATGGCCGAGTTTTGATGGTGAATGGGCAAACTGTAATGAGTGAACGGGTCGTGAATCGGATTTGCTATGTATAAGATAGTGAGGACCAGCTTTAACCCCACCTCTTTTCGGCCTTGTGCCACAATTGTGTATAAATAACAATGCTTAGCAATCTTCTCTCGCTAGAACAATTACGACTGAGTAGTGAATTCGATCTTCACTGAGTGCCCTATACTTTCGGACTTGTGCCACAGGTAACCTACGCTTAGAAAATCAATATATAAATAGGTATATTTAAAAGGAAATGAAAAGAGGAAATTAAAAACGAAAACATGAAAACAACATCCACAGTGAACGGGGATACGACGAGAGAAGAGAAGATGAATATTTTATAAAATCATCGGATCAGTTTTCGTTCTTCTCCCCTCAAATCTCAAGCGATGAATGGATTTCAGTGTGATATGTTTATAGCGAAATTGTATGTGTGTCAATATAAGAATGCTACCTGTGTATTTCTTATTTTCATTATGCCCGCATTTTTTGTTTTAATCTTTGTGCAGAGCATATTGATAGTTATTGTATTTAAGATACAATTACAGCACGTGACCAAAAGGAGGAGAGTTTGAGGCTGGTCGACACCAACTCTCTTATACCTAGTTAATCTGATTCACGACCCATTCACACATTACAATTTGCCCGTTCTCCACAAAAATTCGTCCGTCACCAATCAATCCTCCATACACTATAATGTTGCATCCTCTCAAGGAGGTCTTACAAAACGCGCCCCATGCCGTAAAAATCTAATGATTATAAAATTTGTACTTAAAAATTTATGGATGAATAAAATGAGAGGGAAGGGAGATGAACCCAATAAGAAACTAAAATATTAACACAAAATAAAGTAAACATTACTGATATTAGTAAAGCCCGTCCAACCCTCAGAAAAGAGAGGCCGCTGTATTCTGCTCATTTGGACAAAATCAAGAGGCTCTCTCACTAAGAGAGTTGGAAAAAGAGAAAACATAATACAGACATGGGAAAGCATAAATATGCTCAAATCAGAGCATTTTTATACTTCGACTGCGCTCTGAGGAGAGAAAAACGAAAACCAGTAACCCGATTCTATCCAATATCTTTCTCTTTTTTCTTTCTTTTTTCCCTTTGTATCGACATTTAATCAGACTGTAGATTGTTTTACTAGTTTCCTCGTCTCCTTTGTAATATGTCTGTTTGATGACGTTGATTAATTTTTTTATTCCAAAATACCGTAATAATTTAAATAACGACAATGGCATCATTTCTCTATTACTTAAAAATGACAGAATCTGGAACACAAAAACTGTTTGTAAGCAAATAGATAACTATGGAATTAAGTGCATCAGAATAGAAAGAGTTGGACAAGTATGTTTATTTAACACGAAAAGAAGAATTTACTACCAAAGAAAATAATAAAGTTAATGCAAACGGAACTGTTTTGACAATTTCACAAAATAAAGTGTAAAAATTATTAAATTAGGACGTTTGAAGAAAGCTTGAAAAAGAAATGAATATTAACTGTGTTAATCAGAGTCTATCAGAACATTTTCCAGTCGATCCGAAGGCTCTAATTACAACGGGAATTATGAATGTCCTCATGTGCCACATTTTTAGATTTCTACTTTATTATTATTATTATTATTATTATCATTATTTTCATTATTATCAACGTCATATTTCGATTGTATCTTAGATCTAGTCTTTCAGTTTTTGAATATAATAGTTTTCTTACTCCCCCTCCAAAAAGTATCCGAGTTTTGCCTAAATTAGTTGTTTTTATCATCGGAATGCATGACTGGATTTAGTTTTAAATATCTACTGTTAGTTTTAATTTTATTCATATATTTCCGGGAGCATCTAAAATGCCAGAACTTGAGTATTGATACTGTCACTGAAGGTGGAAGCATTTGTGTTGTATTTTCGATAAATGATGGTTTATTTTATTAAGTACGAAAATGTGAATTTATTGGATAAGTGAGTAAATGAATAAACTGAATGAGTGAAGAGATGAAACTGTAGAACGTGTTTTTCTGTTTGACAGTTGTCAACAGTCGTCTAGACAAGTTGCAATCGATATGGAACAAATTAAAATGTTACTTGAGAAAACTTTCAGTTATACGACATACGGGGTAGCCGTCATATACAAAATATCAAATTCGAGCACTGGCAGTCATTTGAAGCAGCTTGGTTAAGTTAGCCGTTGGTGCGTGTGTGTTCCACTCATGGTCAGCAAAAACACATGCTTGACCTTAATTCACTACTTGGAAATTTCGTTTTTTGAGAGAAATAATAACAGCAGAACAATAGATATCATTTATCAACGTAGAATAAAGAATGTGTAGAGGACCGTTTGTGTTTGAGTGTTGCTGTATTAGAAACAAGTGAATATAAAAAGGCCCAATTACAAGCCCGGACTTAAATTAAGTTCAACTGAAGATGTAAAGAAAACAAACAAGACCCCGATGCACACACACACACACACACACACACACACACACACACACACATATATATATATATATATATATATATATATATATATATATATATATATGTCTAGCCACACTGATGAGCTGTGAAACAGCGAAGCAGTCTGTCTGTGGATGACGTTATATTGGCTCCTGGAATAAAAATTAATTCCAGTTGAGCTCTCTAGGAAGTAGGTATGGGTTTGTAAAGAGTGACTATTATAGCTAATATAGCGAGACTCTTCGCATAGCGAATTGAGTCACTGTCAGTCACTGGGCGTGTTTCTGAAAATAAATACGCTAAAAATCCACCTACATCCCTGCCGTGCTTAGTGGTAGTGGTAGAATCTCTGACTGACACCAATTCAGTCGGGTTTCGATCCTAGCTAGAGGCAACCGGATGTCTAGCCACACTGATGTGCTGTGAAACAGCGAAACATTCTGTCTGTGGATGACGTTACATATATATATATATATATATATATATATATATATATATATATATATATATATATATATATATATATGTGTGTGTGTGTGTGTGTGTGTGTGTGTATGTATGTAACTATGAACCTAAAAAGCCAAGGCAAACATACCTAAGTTTCACCTACGCGGATCGCCAGGGTGCGCCGGCCAAAGAAGAACATTAGAACAGAATAAAAATAGCCTAAAATATAAAAACATGACCACGTGACCAAAAAAAAAAAATAAACAGTAACTCAACAACGCTATAGCTATTAAGCTATATTTATATGCTCAACGTGGCTAGTTTAATTAATAAATACAACATAAAAAAAAATTAAGGACAAACCAATTACGCCCCCCCCCCCCTTCACCAAATGTAATTTTAGGAATAAAAAAGCCTGCCCCCTCTAGGGAAAGTGACAACAAGAGTTCGTGGTATACCAAGTAAAAATATACAAGGATAAACTAAGTAATATTGATGAAAATCCTAAAGTATATATGATCTACTCAAAATAGTTTTAAAACCCAATATTTTAACAATCTTAGTAGATTTAATAACCAAAGATACAAACATAACATCACATTATCCACTTAAGTATGGAAAATTAAACATGACTATAATAAAGACGCCATTTTGAAATGGAAAATATTAAAGACATGTCATAAATATAAAGAAGGTAATAAATTTTGTCCTCCATGTATAGAGAAAAGTTTAGCCATCGCTTTGTATAAAGAACCCAGCAATTTGCTTAATCTAAATTCTGAAAACGTAAGTGTAGACACTGGTTACTAGTATAGGTTTTAATTTCTCTTTTTGTTTTTTGTTTTTTGTTTCCTTTTTTTTATTGAATAAATATTTATTATCCCTTCCGTTGTTGAGTTATTGTTTATAATGTTTCTTTGTTTTTGGTCACGTTTTCATGTTTTTATGTTGTAGGCTATTTATATTCCGTTCTAATGCTCCATTTTGGCCGACGCACCCTCACGATCCGCATAGATGAAACCTAGGTAGGTTGCCCTGGCTCTTTGGGTTCATAGTTAGATTTGCTCTACTTAGTGTATTGAGCACTTTACTAAGTTACTTTTGCTTTACTCGTTTTGGAGGTCTTTATTCTTTGGATTCTGAGCTTGGATTCTGGTCGATTGTTTTCGCCTGAATTACATGTTCTTGGTTTTTTTCTTTTTTTATTCCTTATTTTTCCTTGGGTATTGGTTTGTTCATTTACAAGCCAATACACCTAAGGTGTTTTTTCGGACGAGTGTACTTACTTCTATTTATAAGATTATATATATATATATATATATATATATATATATATATATATATATATATATATATATATATATGAAGGAATATGCATGGCAGAGCACACAATATATGAAGCAACAATTTTCCCCAAAGAAAAGGTTGAGGAGAAAAAGATATACTTAGGAATATCGGCGGGAAATTGGAAACACGACTGTACAACCATCGCCAGTCCTTCAAAAATAAGTGTAAAAAGAACCAAACGGCACTATCAAAACATTATTGGGATTTGTTGGAGAGTGGCCTAACCCCACAAATAAAGTGGAAAATAATATCAAGAGCCAGAACTCAAAAAAACTTCAGAGACAGATGCAACTTATGCATAAAGGAGAAACTCATCATAATCAAACATAAAGATCCAGACATATTAATAAATAGACACAATGAACTAGTTTTTAAATGCCGGCACAAAAACAACCTAAACCTAAGCAAATACATTGAGAAATAATTATATAGGAAGAACAATATTGAATGATTTTTGTTCCCTTTGTTTTTAGAAATATTACTATGCACGCATGAGCGCCAACACATGACTATATGTATACAACTATGGTAATGTACTTGAACACTGATGCACCTGTTGATATGTACATGTATATGTTTTTATATGGAAAAAGAGGCATACCAGGGTTGGTTTTTTTTATGTGAGTGTGGAGGTGTACAATCAGATGGGTACCTATATGTTTTGCCATAGATATGAGAGAGAGGGGGTAATATATGTGCAAAAATATGGATAAGTATACGATTTGGGTATCCATAATGTGATTAAATACTGATATAGTCTTCGAATGCAGGCATAAGTGGGCGTATGGGTGGACATGAGGATAAAGACATGTACGTTTGTATATATGTGTACGTGCAGATTAACGCATATGTGTATGTAGATATGCTGCATATTATGTATGTATATGCATGTATGTGTGTGCAGGTATATGTATGTGTGTATATATGTATGCATAGATATGTGTGTGTATGTGTATATGTGTATACATATATGTGTGTAAATGTATATGTGCGTTTGTACAAGGATGTATATGGATAAGCAGGTGATTTTATGTGTATATATGTATATACGTAAGTATAAGTGCATGTGGAGATATGTATGTAGATATGTTGGTATGTGTTTCTCTGCAGGTGTATATGTGTAAATATGGGAATATACATATAGTTTTTGGTGTGGATGTGTGTGCAGGTGTATATAAGAACTCCTAGGTATATGGTGAGATATAGGTATGTAGATATAGATAGGGGTTTAGGACATGTGTAGAAGTGTATATGAGTATGGATATATAAAAGATTATAAAAGAAGAACCTAATTTTCTCCTAGTGATATTTTACCCAAATCTCTCCTCTAATATTCTCCAATTGGAAGTGAGTTTTGGATAGCACGGAGGTAAAGTTGAAATTGGTAATTTAATTCAAATTAAAATATACTACCCCATTGTTGATGATAAAATTATTTAAATTGGAATAACCGTTGATAATTGGGTACCTAAAAACAATCACGAGTTTATTTAATGAACAAAAATCAAACGAATAGATGTCAACTTAACAACCAATAAGACAAATTTTTTTTAAAAAATAAAAAAGATTACTAAATATAGAATGGATTACTCTTTCAATGTACTGTCTATGAGTTTTTCAAATCGACTGTTTCATAGAAAATACACAAAACTCTAACGAACTTCAAATTAAATTCTTCGTAGATTGATTAGACATTTAGATTTACATCATACCTTAACCTCCCAAATATGCCCTTTAAAGTAACGCAAATTAACAGCGTCTAAGAATTTGAATGAAACCTGTCCTCGTGGAATGTAATTTATTAGGGTTGCTGTAGCTTCTTCCTTTAATGTCGGTCTTCACCTCTTACCCATCTATATCTAGAGACAAGACGCGTTAGTCTCAAGCAACGTCTAGCCGACACACAATGGGGTTAAAAATAAGGAATTGAAATGGTACACCTAACCCACTCATATCTTATTTTCTCTCCCACCTTACTTCCTCACTTCGTTAATTTTACATATTCTTGATGAGGTCCATCAAAAACGTGTGAATTTCTTTTCATTTTTCATTTCAACCTTTGGAAGTAAAGTCTGATGATCCAGAGCCCTGTTAAAGGGGTTGTGGTGAAATAACTTATTACATGGAACCTTAAAGTGGTCTGTTTTTATTCAAACATATCTGCTCTGAATCTTACATTGAGCTCTCTGGATATCATCCTCCTTGGGTCTACCCATGCGGATTACCTAGTTTTGTATAAACTATATATATATATATATATATATATATATATATATATATATATATATATATATATATATATAATAAAAATGGCTCAAACACTAATATTCCATGGTTATAATTTATTACATTGGAATCGTAATTACGATCCAATTCATCAGACCTACAAATTCCAAAAGAAATCAGAAAATATAACTCCGGGTATAAAAAACAAAATTTTAGTGAGGGTGTATGCGTGGGAGTGGGAAACAAGTGTGAGATGGAAATGTATGAGAGCTCTAGAGAGAATTGTAACAGAAGAAAGAAGAACAGGAAGGCCTAAAGGTGAAGGTAGGGATTAAAATTTAACAGAGAGAAGTTTTAAAGAGAGGAGTTAAATAACGGTTTCAATGAGTGAGATACAGATAAATATGAATTATTTTTCGATGCATAAATCACTACCGATTCGCTGACCTAAAATCAAAATTAAAAAACAGACACCGGAAACGTGTGGATATATTTGTGGTGACACTACGCACAATAAAAAACGTTATGATCTAAAATTAAAATGCAGAATATGAGAGAGAGAGAGAGAGAGAGAGAGAGAGAGGAAAAAAAGGCGTGTATGTGTGTGTGGGGTAACTGAAAACGAAGGGCATTTATAAGTGAACCGATGTGTAATCAAAAAAATTTAACAAAGCAAGTAGTAACACCTACAGGTTACAAATTTAACATAAATTAAGTTCTACCTGGATTCTCTCGTCTTATGAATTTATATATATATATTTGTAAGTTGACTACTAATATCATACAGACATATATATATATATATATATATATATATATATATATTAAACAACACAATTTTACGATGGACATAGGCATTAACATTTGCGTATGTGTGTGAACATTTGTGTTTGTTTTTTGGTGAATGTTCGTACGTACGTGTCTGTGTATATAATATTCATGGCGTCTCCCACAAATGGGAAGACGCGGATCTTCTAAGAGGGCTTACATTGTAGTCGCTGAAATGAAGAAGTGAAAAATGTTATTTACCTCACCACCCCGCGAGGTAGGATGTGGCACAAAACCGCTATTTAATGCCGGGTAAAACCGAGTCCATATGCTCGGGCAAAATTTCCCCTTAGACCCCGTAAAAACGGGGTCGGATAGCTGTCTACCTTCCCAGACGAGACTCTGCCTTTCGGCATAGCTTCGTCTGTGTTCCTCTCTGCCCGAAGGCAGAGAGTTCGACTAGCTTTGCTGGAGACGAATCTCCAAATAATTGCCGAAGGAAGCCCTGAAGAATTGAAAAAGAGAACGAGGCAAGAAGTCGCCCAGTAATTTATAGTATAGGGAGAATGACCCCTAGTGACAATTAGCGAATTAAGGAGGAGGTAACTCCGACAAATGTACTAGGTCAATCAAAATTCAACATAGGTTATCAGTAGAAAATCTTCATTCAAAAAACATGTTTGCGGGTATATGATGAAACTGGAAGAGAGATTCTACGATGTATTATGTTTGCAGAAGCAAACGATTAGTCAGCCTAATTGGAGAGTTTGAATGTCACTGATTATGAAAAGTGAAATTAAATAACAGAAAATTCCCATCAAAACCTGTCGGGATATAAACAGCATGTTTATTTGATGGCTAGACGCTACTTGTTATAACTTGATTTTACATTTCATTCCTCTGCTGTATCTACCAGACATTACATTTTCGGATTTTCATTTGTTAATTTCTTAGAAACATTTCACAAAAGGAAAAATAAATGGCTTGGAAAGATAAAAATATTTTGCTTACAAAACAGTTTTGCTTACAAAGATACCATGCATGTGCTTGCAAAGATAAAAACTATTTTGTTTAGAAAGGTAAAGATCTTAACTTAGAAAGTTATAGCTTTGCTGTGAAAGATAAATTATTTAGTTTATAAAGATAAACGTCTTTTAGCAAGATAAATCACACTTTAGCTTCAAAAGATAAGTATTTTTCTAACGTAAATAAATGTATTATTATTTGTGTAGAAAGGTAATGCAGTTTAAATTCGAGAGACTGGCGTAAATTCCTTAGTAGTCGCTATTCCTGAGTGACAGTGTAGATGTTGTATTTGTTATATTGTCTCGTCGGCTTTCGTACACTGCATATTTATATTCTCTCAATCTCGCGGTCGCCATGATTTTGCGTTAATTTGTCAGCATAAAAACAATATGGCTTCCCAACGAGATTCTTTTTACATACGGACGTCCATGACGTATTTTTTTCAAACTACAGGTAAAAGAATCTGAGAAACGTAACAGTCCTTTGAAAGATATATATTTTATGCTTACAAAGTTAAGTACTGGTTAGAGAGAAAAGTAATGTGCTTAAAATGATACAATATTTTCTTTAGAAAGATAAAAGACTTTTGCTTACAAAGATAAAAGTCCTTTTAAAAGTCATTCACAATCCAAAATGTATTTTGCTGAGAAATTTATGTCTTCAGCTGACGGAGATAAAGTGCATTGCTGAGGTAAATCCATAGAGTAGAGTAATTATGTAATTCGCAGACAGTACTGTTTGGCTGTATCACAGCTCCTAAGTGAGACTAGACATCCGAATACCTCAAGCCCGGATCGAAACCCAAACGATCAGACAGAGAGAAACAACTAAATCTAGCGTATTGTTTTTACGAATGTAAACAAATGCCAATCAGCCGGAGTGCTCCAATTCATTTTACTGAAGAGCTTTGCATTAACGCAGGTGGCAGTTGTTTAGAGTAATATATACTTTTGCTTAGAAATATAAACATTCTGGGAGCACTGGATTATTAAGTGGTCAGAATAATGACAATATCTAGATGAATGAACGTGCAAATAGGCTTTTTCTACAAAACTGATATCCAATATATTAGGTTGATGCAAAAATAATGTAGTTTTCTCACATATGTTAATATGTGAGAAAACGATATTATTTTTTAATATTTTGAACAAGAAAATACATAAATCTTTTTGTAACACAACAGTAGATATCCCTTTAAAAGATAAATGGATATATCCTAAGTCGTGGATAAAATAGTCACATATTGCTAGTGGTCAGCGTTCGAGCAGAGAAAAAGTCAAAAAGTAATTGACAATAGATGCTTATATTATGAACAGTACATGTGAGGATAGACGAACGTTTAATAAATGTAGGAAATATTTAGATTTATAGTCAGAATGAGACAGATGAAATCTTTGGAACGCATGATTAAGAAAGATGGCTTACAGAATTTCACATTATACAGGGTGCAACTGGTATTTGAGGACAGATTTTATGGATGTGTAAGAAAGTTGCTGAACAAATGAATGTAATTATATTTGATTTCAAACAAGTAAACATGAAATGTAGCTAACTATTATTTAATTTTATTCAATAAAACCACCACTAGCATCAATAATTGCCTCTACACGAGGTCGAAATCGTCAGCAAGCTCTGATTAATTGGTCCTTATTTATATCAGACATTACTCGAACTAGCTTTAAGAGAGTCTTTGGTGTTATGAGGCTGTTTATTAACCTCCTTCTCAACAACGCCCCACACATAATAGTCTAGTGGATTGAGATCTGGAGAGTTAGGGGGCCAAATGTTGGGTGTGATGTGGTTGTACAAATGGTCAGCCATCCATTCTTGTATTTGTAGAGCCTTGTGGGATGGAGCCGAGTCTGGCTGGAATATGTAAGGCCTGCCGTTGCATATGTTGTCATTCCAGGGCTTAACAACTGTTTCTAGAACCTCAATATAAGCAGCAGCATTTACTCTAAACCTTGTGGAAAAAATTGTGGTGGCATGACATGTCTTTCATTGTAAACAGCACAGAATACCATAACACTTGAATGCAAATTTTGTGCGCATCACTCTTGGCACCTCAGAATGATCTGAACAAAGCCATCCATCATTTCTTCTGTTAAGTTTTTGATTTTGAGCAAAATTGTTTCTCATCTAAGAAAAAACAAATCCCACCAGCTTCTGAATGATTTTTAAGTTTGTTTAAAATCCTTTTGCAACTGTTTAAACAGTTTTATTTTGTTTTTTCAGACATAAATTGACCTCTCTTCATCACGGAGGACTTGTATCAAATGTCTTCATGAACACTCCTTCTGATTGTTTTTTCAGATACATGCAGCTTTTTGGCAATTGACCTCATTGATTGACTTCGATTTTCTTCAGTTGTCTGCTTGACTTCCTGAATAGATTTGGATGTTCTCACTTTATCAGAACATGCAGAATGTCTTTTACGTTTTGATACAGACATTGGGAAACTGTCAGCGTCTTCTAAATCTTTTCGTATCTTGTGGAAAAACGATCTTGCAACTCTGAGAAAATCGCTATGATCAGCCTTTAATGCCACAATCACAGCACACCTTTTCACTTTATTTGTTATCATAGAGTTTACCATACTTGATTTCTGAAAAAAAAACAAAAGCATTAGAAGTTAGTTGGAAGCAGTATTAATCTTAAATCTGTATGTCCTCAAATACCAGCCGCACACTTTATACTGAATTTGAGACCAGCAGGAGGAAATAGCTTTTCATACATAACGAGTTTATGCAAAGCGATTTACTAAGCGTCGGTTAAGTACGCCACAAGGTTACAAGTATTGACTACCCAGTTAGAATCAAATTCATTAATCAGTCGTAATTGATCTAACAAGACGAGCTAATTTATCATTACACAATGTTGAAGTACTTAATAATGTGTGCTAAAGAATAGCAAAAAAACGGTGGGGTGGTAAAGCGTAAAAAGATACTGAGAGTAACAAAAGTCAGAACGTCAGTGTCATGATCGTCTACATTCAGAATAGACACAGTATTTCGAGGAGAGCAAAAACCCGTACTAATTATATTGTCATCATAAACACATCAAACGTTCATTCTTTCCATATATGATGCGATGTTCTATGAAGTTTATTCAATATCAATACGTAAATATGGGAAATTATTTAGAAAGAGACGATAAAAATTATATTGTCCAAACATAGCAGCAGTATTTCAAATTGATTAATTAGTTTGTTAACTTCCCGAGAACGTCAAATGCAAATTTCTCATAACTTCACCACTTTGACGTAATGTCGGTATCGTTTCATTAAAGTATATGAGAATTTATTTCTTGACAGATTTCTTAGTTTATACATTTCTTATTCACAGCTATCTCTAAATAATATTATTTTAGGTAATCAAAAACAAGTTCGCATTTACCTAACTGTATATATATATATATATATATATATATATATATATATATATATATATATATATATATATATATATATATATAAATATATATATATATATATATAAATTAGGTTGGTGCTAAATAATGACGTAATAATGTCGTTTTTTGACGTATTTTTACGTCAAAAACGACATTATTACGTCATTTTTTTGCACCAACCTAATATATATATATATATATATAGAGAGAGAGAGAGATAGATAGATAGATAGATAGATAGATAGATAGATAGATAGATAGATAGATAGATAGATGGATTTACACTATTTACTATATCTCTTATATTGAGCACTTTATCCCACAAATATAGCGCACCTTAAGAGGATATTTCTTCATCTTCATTTATATATATATATATATATATATATATATATATATATATATATATATATATATATATATATATATATATATATATATATATATATATATATATATATATATATATAATGAAATGGACCAAGAGCGATAATTATTTTGAAACAATTTTTCGTTTATACGTTCTTTTTATAGATACAAATATTTAAGTAAAATGTATTTACTGGTAAATATCGTTAATATTGTTTATTATAAACAGAGCATACACTTAACTATTTTATCTATAAAAAGAACATATTGACATAAAAATCGTCGTAGTGTATATATATATATATATATATATATACATATATATATATATATATATATATATATATATAAATATATATATATATATATATATATATATACATATATAAATATATATATATATGTATATTTATATATATATATGTATATATATATATATGTGTGTGTGTGTGTGTGACTCTCAATTTGTGTGTATATATATATATATTTGTTTGGTTTATTTTGTTTAACGGCATATCAACCTCGATGGTTTATTTAATAGCGACAATATATTTAGGATAGATTCGTATGAATATAATAGGTATTCTTTGGTTTACATTCGTTTTGTTTATTTTGTTTTACGGCATATCAAACTCAATGGGTTATTTAATGCCGACAACATTTTTAGGATAGATTCGTATGAAAAGAATATGTATTCTTTGGTTTAGATTGGTTTGGTTATTTTGATATATGCCATATCAACTTCAATGGGTTAATTAATGCTGACAAAAAAAATTTATTGCTGGTAATATTTTGTTTATCGAAAATCTTTTTCTGGTAATATATTTTCTTCCAAATTTTATTGCTGGTAATATTTTTTTCATAAAAGTATTGCTGGTAATAGTTAACTATTTGCCCATAGCTGGGACCCTAACAGGTGTTGACACCCCGGGTCAGGGTGGACCTGGGAACACCAGCAATTATGAGGTGGTTCCACGCCCCTCAAATCCTCCTGAACAGAGGCCTTGCTGCTCAACGTAGTTTAATGCTTTACTCAGGAAGCGGATGTAGTTTAACGTCTTACCCAGGACACGGATGTAGTTTAACTTCTTGCCCAGGGTGGGGATGTAGTTTAACATCTTACCCAGGACGAGCCATTTTCATTGTGTTAACAGTGCAATGCAATGCTTGATCATAACATAAAATAAAATAAAAAAAAAACAACAACAAAAAAATCTTATGTTCGAGTAATTTGTTTTAATGATTTTGATTTTGTGCCATTTTTTTATCTGATTTTAGTGAAGCGTTCAGAATCACTTGAGTGCCAATTAAGCTCATGTAAAATATTCAATTTCCGTTTTCTGGTTTGAACATTGCCAGGCGTTTGGATATGTTAGTAATATTTGGTGTTGATGCAAACAGATCTATTTATAGAACATTTTCTGTGTTTTCCTTCTTACATTTGAACAATTCTTGGGTAGAGGCCTGTCGTTTTCTTCTTCTTCAATCTCTTGGTTTCCCTTTTTCTTTGTTCTTCCATTTCATGCTGAGGTCTTAAGGCATAGAAGAAATTTATGAAAAAAAAGGTTTCTGAGTAAATTTATTTATTTTTGATAATTTTCTTCATTTAAGTTTGTTTTCACGCGTGAATAATATTTATTTAGACAATGCTATAAAGATAGATTTGAGGAGATCCTTAAGCAGATTTCGTTTATTTCTTCTTAATCGCAATAATCACAATTCCATCGAATGTTATCAAAATGACAATCTCATATTATTCTGATATTTTATCCTTCTTCGATGACTGATGCTCTAACCTGAGATAATTTTTATCAATAATGTTCATTTAGTATCCGTCTATATTTCTGAGATAAGGTATTATGTACACTATTTATATTATTCGGACTATTGTCCTCATCTTTGTTGCCATGTTTATTACAACGATTCGGTCATTCAGTATCTGTCTATATTTCTGAGATGAGGTATTATGTACACAATTTACTTTATTCCGACTATTGTCCTCATCTTTGTCGACACATTTATTACAGTGTTTCGGCCCTTCAGTATCTGTCTATATTTCTTAGATGAGGTATTATGTACAGTGATACATTATTCGGACTATTGTCCTCACATTTGTCGACATATTTATAACAACGTTTCGGCCCTTATGTATCTGTCTATATTTCTGAGATAAGATATTATGTACACTAATACGTTATTCGGACTATTTTCCTCATCTTTGTTGCCATATTTATACAACGTTTCGGCCATTGTACGCTTCGGCCTTCTTCAGGTGGTCAGAATGTCGGACTGAACCCTTTATTTCGCTCACTGGGGTAAACTGATAACTGATATCCATTAAATATAACACGTGGAACTAGAACAGTCTACCCTACTGAGTCCCCAAAAAGGTTCAGTTCCACATTACAACAACCTGAAGAAGGCCGTAGCGTACAAGGGCCGAAACGTTGTAATAAATATGGCAACAAAGATGAGGACTATAGTCCGAATGATGTAAATAGTGTAAATAATGTTCATTGTTTTACATATTGAAGGTTTTTTGACTTATTTTTTTTCCATGGATTATATATATATATATATATATATATATATATATATATATATATATATATATATTCTTTATACTCATTCACTTTTCCATGAGCGTCAATTCCTCTTTATAGAGTCTGTCCGGATTTTTCTATGGATTCCGATGCATAATCATCCTGCGGTTTTTCAATCTATCCATATTTTCAACAAACCCTTTTTGTTGCCCGCCCGTACATACACACACACACACACATACATACACACACACACACACACACACATATATATATATATATATATATATATATATATATATATATATATATATATATATATATATACAAGGTGTTGCAGCAAAATCTTACTTGAAAAACAAAGGAAACGAAATAGGCAATACAAACAAAAGTTATATATGCAGATACCCGTCAGTTTGATAACTAATTATTTTTTCTCTAGCCTTTTCCAGAATATGAGCGCAGAGCAGCGGTAGTACCTTCTTTTCGCGTCGGGAAGAAGCCTCCGGAAGTGATAGCCTTGTTTGGGTTCAAGAGGACCATGCTCATGGACATTTGGAGGAAGTGGAAGGCATGTGAGAACAAGGACGAGATTACTACCAAACGAAAGGCTCATAACGTTTGTTTTCGGCCGTTAGACCGACGAGTTCGTCGCAGCTGTCAAAAAGAAAGTCAACAATGATGGAAACCAAAGCTACGGTAAGATCACCTCTGACAGGGATTTTCCAAGCATAGCTTAGATGTGGCACAAGGCCGAAAGTCGGGGACACCCAGTGAGGATCGAACTCACTACTCAGTAGTAACGGTTCTAGCGAGACAAGCGTTTGAACCATTACACCACGTCGAGGCGCCCAAGATCACCTCTGACATGGGCTGTCACAAGTCAACGATCTGCCGAACGATCAAGGACATTGGTTACTCCTCCTACCGCAAATCTCACCGCATGCTCATCACGAATGCCTCCAACGAGCACATGAAGGTCAAGGCGGCGGCCTTCCTGAACGAGCTCAAGCACGGGTCCGCCGTGATGCTGAGGTTCTTCTCTGATGAAAAGAATTTCATCCAGGACCAGATGAGCAACAGGCAGAACTAAAGTTGGACTTGCAAAGACATCGAGGCGGTTCCCGTCGTGACGGCATAAGAAGTGTCCCTACATCCGTCATGATCCTTGATGTTATCCTCCGTTCTTCTTTCAAAAGGGCCTGAGAGTCCCCGCAGGGATCTACCAGGTGGGCTGCTGGGCAGCGTGCTGAAGCCCTGGATAGATGAGATCGCCGCCGGACACCCCTATATCTTCCAGCAGGACTACTGCACACAAGGCCAAAACGAACCAGTGGTGTCAGCTCACCACTGGTCGCCAGACTTGTGGCCGCCCTCCTCACCTGACTGCAAACCCCTTGACTATTTCTTCTGGGGCGTGATCGAGACCAAGAACAACAACCACGTCTACAACACGGTCGACTCTCTGAAGGCTGCCATCGTGGAAGC
>OZ010578.1:29531186-29568686 GCA_963932145.1 Acanthosepion lycidas | reverse complement strand
TGGTATTTACCTATTTACCGATTCATTATTTTTTTTAATTGAAATGAATTTATTCCACCTTCTTTTTGAAAACTTTGTTTGAATATTAGATCTTTGATTTTCTTTTTCTAGTTCATTCAAGAATTGGTCATTATTTCCTCCTTCCTCACAGACGTAGAGTGTTCGCCTTCAACAGCAAGTACATATTGGCAATTAAACAAAGTTGGAAGTACAGTATTTACATTAGCCGGACTATTGTCCTCATCTTTGTCGCCATATTTGTCACAACGTTTCGGTCGTTGTACGCTCCGGCCCTCTTCAGGTGGTTGGAATTTCGAACTGAACCCTTTATTTCGATCACTGGGTAGACTGTTCTAGTTACACGTGCCATGTTTGATGGATGTCAGTTATCAGTTATCTCCTGCTAATTTTCCCTCTGAAAGTTCTCCACTGCCTTAACCGGGTATTGAACTCACACTCTTTGGGTATGTCACTGGATCTAACCAACTAACCTTTATCCACTGTGCCAAGGACACATGGACAGTCTACCCCAGTGATCGAAATAAAGGGTATATATACCGAAACGTTGTGACAAATATGGCGACAAAGATGAGGACAATAGTCCGACTAATGTAAATACTGTACATAATACCTCATCTCAGAAATATAGACAAAGTTGGAAGTATGTTTCTGTTTTAACTCTGGGTGCCATGCTAGTCTTTCATGGACTTCATATGTGTAACGTTTTTTTTTGTTTTTGTTTTTGTTTGTTTCGTTAGTTTATTTGTTTTTTGTTTACTTTGTAATAGGAGTAGATAGGCTCTCTTATCGTCCAGTCAGTACTTCTTCCCCTTCTCTTGAACAGGAGTATAGGTACACCCCTTGTTTCCTGTTTCTCGGATCATTTCCTTTCCTCTGGCCTCTATAGTGCTGCTGCCGTGAATCTTTTGCGATAGATGCGATTTGTGGAAATGTCTCTCTATACTGAGGGTGCTGGGTAGCCAGTTTTCTGGTTGCTGTGCCTGACTGGTAGTCAGGAGCTCGAAACTTTGCTCGAAAATCCTGCACTGATCAACAGTTGCACAATATCGAAGTCCTTGCAGTGCCAAGTCGAGCATGATAGGATGCCACTACATTCAATTCTGGTGGGCAACCCTGAGGCCACATTACGTTCAAGTCTGCGCCAGTTTCTTTCTGCCCATATCATATTCGATGACCGGCTGCTACTGTTACTTTAGGCGTTACAACACAACGTGACCATAAACAATAAAAAATATAAGCCTAAACCAGCACAAAAAATTACCTAAAACCTTTAACATTTCCTTCTCCAATATCTGTAACATTCGTACAAACTTTGATATCTCTTTTCCCTGCTTCCTCCCTCTTCTTAGAAATGATTCTAAAATTCACATGCATAGCTTGGGATTTTATGTCCGCGATCATCTTCTGCTGGCTAAGGAGTTCATTCTTGAATATCCAGATATTTCGTATACGTGTCTCCGTCTATCTCTCCTCAGTTCAGTAAGCTATCACGTATCCCTCTGTCGTTCCCCTTCCTCTCAAGACTGTGGTGTACTCGATTTCCGATAATATAAACTAGGCTATCTCTCTACATCCGTTTGCACACATATTCATCCACCATACCATATGGTTTAAACAGTCTGTAACTGATCTCGCTGTAATCTAAAACCCTTAACTTTTCAAACACTCAATCCCTGACGCAAGTGTTTGATTTCCTACACGTTTCCGCCGTAACCCTAACAGTAATGCTTCTCTTCTTGATCTCTGTCTTACTTCCATCCCTGACTCTTGTCACGCTACGCACCTCTGCCCTCTTGGCAACTCTGGTCACGCTGTAGTGTCTATTAACATTTCCTTACACTCCCCTTCCAGCCAAGAACATCCTACTATCAGAAAATTTTTCTGTTATCAACCCGCAGACTGGGAGTCGTTTCCTGATTTCCTTCGAGACGTCCCTTGGAATGTTGTTTTTTGAAATGTATTTCTGAGGTCGCCTCCTTGGTAAAAGTTAGCATCGAGGTTTTCATCTCAACAAGAAAATATAAAGTTAATTCGCGCTCATCTCCTTAGTTCTCAGCTGCTTGCTCAGCTGCTACAGCTCATACGAATGACTCCTTCCGTTGGTACCGTAATGACATGTCAGATTGCAACTAACGTCTATTTGTCTCTGCTCCTAATGAGTGCGAGCGTGCCCTCAATGAAACAATGTTTCTATTTACTGATAGAATGAAACAACGTATTACTTCTTGCGAGTTTGGTTCTAAAGACTGTACTGAACAACTGGCAATCCACAATCCCCTTTTATCCAATCAATTCGAAGTCTTAACTTCCTCAGCTGATACGGATTGAATGCTTTGCTCAGACATCCTCATCCAACTGAACACTCAACTCATCCGGAATACCCACAGTCATTTCCCCCTTAGAACTGGGGCTCTAATGATTGAGATAAACATAATCCCGTCGATGGGATTAGACTTCATCTATAATTAGATTCCAATAAAGCAAATCGGGTTGACGGAATAACAGCTGTAGTCCTAAAGAAATGTTCTCTTGAGCTGGATCCATTTCTCTCCAATCTATATAACTATTGCCTCGTTGACTTGCTTTCCACTCTGTTTTGGAAGAACTCTGAAGACCCATCCAAATACACTCATTTCAGTCTTCTACCACTTTTTGGCAAAGTCTTCGAGGCTTTAATGAAATCCGAAATGGTTAAGCACCTTACATCCCATAATCTACTCTCAGACAAACAATATGTTTTGCGCTTTGCCCGGTCTACCGCTGACGTGCATACGACCATAAATGGCATTTTATAGGGTTTGGCATGCCGGCCTTCTCTGTTAGCTTCAGGGATACAGTATTACAGAACGATTATTAAATTTAATCCAGTCATAGCTGCCGAACCGTGAAATGAAGGTCGTCCTAAATGGTTTCTACTCCAGTTCCTTTCATACGAACCCTGGTGTTCCCTAATGCTTTATCTTGGGTCATCCACTACTTCTGATCTTCATCAACGATCTTCCTGATGTCATCAGTTCTCAAGTAGCCATCTACGCAGACACTACCATTTAATCATGTCTCAATATTAAATCCGGCATTGCTGACAAAGTTAACCTGACCGTTGATCTTGAAAGGTACCACGAATCTTGGTTGACTGGCACAGGAAATGGCTTGTAAACTTTAATGCCTCCAAAACGAAACTAATCTCATTTACCCACTCTGTTCGTTCTTGGTCTCACGTTTTCCATTGCCCTGAGGTGGAATGACAACATTGAACCAATAGCTTCATCCACCGTAAAGAAATTTGGTTCTCTGTGTCGCGACAGAAGATTTTTCTCGTCTGAGTCCATCTTCAAATCTACAAATTTATCGTTCAACCTTGCAATGAATACTGTTGCCATATATAGTCTATTGCCGCCGCTGTTCCTCTCGAATTTCTCGACAAAATCCAAAGACTAATATGTCATAGGTCCTGCCCTGGCATCTCGACTCCAATCGCCTTTTCATAGACATGATATGGCTTCCTTCTGTTTTTCTACAAATGCCCCAACAGTATGAATTTAAGCGTGCTACTAGGTTGGTATCTCGGTCCCAGCCTTTCACTGTCGATACAGTTAAATTTAAAAGCCTCTTCTCCTACACTTCCCGACAGTGGAACTCCCTTCCTCTTACTTGCTTCTCTGATAGCTTTAATCTTCAAATATTCAAATGCAATGTCAATCGACATGTTCTGATGACTTGATCTTGATAGCTGTCTTTTTCTTTACTATTAATTTCGCACTGTAAGCCCTTGCGTGCTTGTGGCATTCCCAATTGGGGTAAAATGCATATATATATATATATATATATATATATATATATATATATATATATATATATATATATATATATAACATTGAAGTCAACACTCAGAGGCGACAGGCGGTTTCATACTGTTTCATACGGTTTATTTATTCTTTCCGTTTTTTGATGTTTTATTAACGTAGCAAAAAAATGAGGGAGGGATTGCTTAGAGTTTTTTTTCTGGGGAAGGGGTCCGGCAAGATAATTAAAGCTATTTATTCGTCCAATGTTTAGATAGTTTGCCGTAGAGTATGCTCTCATTTCGGCGGTTGGACAGTTTTTAATTTATTTATTGGATTGGTTATTTTTACTTGTCTTTGCTTACTTATGATTATTTTTATTAGTTCTAACGGTTATTTTAGCGGAGTCTATTTGTTCATCTGTTTATTTATTTAGATTAATTTTTTAGTTTATTTTTATTCATTCATTTATATTTTTTGTATATTTTTATTTATTCTATTTGTTTTTCTATTTTTGAGTAACCTTGTGATGTTTTTTTGTTCTTTATCGATATAGAGCAGTTATAGCTATTTTCAATTCATTTATATGTAAATATATATATAAACCATACATATATATATATATATATATATAAAACATATATATATATATATAAAACATAGATATATATATATATATATATATATAACATATATATATATATGCACACACACACACACACACACACACATATATATATATATATATATATATATATATATATATATATATATATATATATATATATATATATATATAAACACACACACGCGCATATATATAAACACAGGATTAATGATATTTTTATTAAAAATATTTTACATTGCGACACGGAAATGATATTTATTTGAAAATAGAAAACAATATGTTTGCTTATTAAAGAGTTAATATCGAGGGGAGAATCCAGATTATTAGATCTTATGGGTGTGTCTCTAATCAGAAGGAAGGTCAACGCTAAATTTAAAAAGTTAAAATATAGATTAGATATTGGGGATGTTCGGTATTCGTACATGTCTCGGGGAACTATCGTATTAAACTGCTCAACACCTTACGGAATAAAGCATACATTTAAGTTACGAAGAAATATTCTTGAAAATATGTATATATTAGGCTGGTGCAAAAATAATATCGTTTTCTCACATATGTTACTATGTGAGAAAACGACATTATTTTTGCACCAGCCTAATATTATATGGATCATTATTTTTAATATATTAACATATATTCTAGAACTATCTTAAAGGGATCTCTGGTATGCTCAAAACATATTTACATATTTTTAGAGCAAAATATAATTCATATTTTATTCATTATGTCTTCTTAATACATAGCTATTTCAAATTAAATATCAAGGAATTAAATTAATATTATATATTATATTAAATTATATCGATATATAATTGTAATACATAGACTTTTGTCATAATTCATTAATTATCTTTTAAGGTGAACATTTTACAATGTCTACATATGACTGTAAGTTCATTTCGTTGATTTAATAGATCATAATTTTTTAAGAAACTTGATGTAGAGCTTTTCATGTTGACATGCGAGGGCATGAGTCATTTAAGGATTTACATATTCTCGTCTTTTTTTTTTAATATTTTCCATTTTACTATGGGCGTTTTATTTATTTCTTTAGAAAAAGTCTATGTATTACAATTATATATCCATTAATTTATTAATAAATAAATAAAGGCGGAAAGTACGATACATTACCGCGTGCGGAACAAAGGAGCAGTGAGAAATCTATTGTTTTTGTTCTTGTGCATAATATATCTATATAAAATATATATTAATTAATGCCATATATACATTTTTAAAGTATTTACATTATGATCATCACTAATAATAGTTATTATAGTGGTTTTATAACTAAAATATAATACCTTCCCATCTACGGACGATCTACTTTAACGGACTCTCATTAGTCTGTTGATACAGACTCAATATAACCCTAAAGGGTAGTTGTTTGTTTGTGTATGTGTGTTATTGACTTATTAATATTTTTCGGCAATTCATATAATCTTTTACATTTTTATTTTTACTCAATCTTTAAAAAATAAACTTCATTGTTTTTTGGTTCGAAAATAACATAAAAACGTAAATAATTTTCAATTAAGTTTTATTAAATCAAACGTCTATACCGAACCTTATTTTTTCAAAAAATAATTAAAATAAAACATGGTTTACTTCGTAAAACAAATATTCAACTCGACTAATGTTGATCATAAGTCATGTCTGTCTCTCTTTAGTAAAAAATCTTTAGTAAAAAATAAATATATTTTTACTAAAGATTTTTTCAAATAGAAATATAACTCGAAAGTGAAACAATCGCTTTTCAAAACTAAATTCACACTGTATCTTGCTTGGTTCTACTTAAACTTTATTTACTTAGAAAATTCTAAATTCCCGTCCCCAAAATATTAAATAATTATTTTTCGAAGAAGTAAGTCTCACTATAGTTTTTTCTTAAAAAAAAAAAAAAATTAAATGTTTGAATATATCTATTTATTTACTTTTTTATTAATAATAATTGGTAAAAAGTTGAGTATTTATGCAACTTTGATTTGTTTGAAAACAACTTTAACAGAGTATTTATGTTAGTATTTAAATAAAGAAAACTGTCTGTTTGAATAAAAATATGGGGATGCTCAGGCCACTATGACCCCCTCCGTCAATCCTGGTATTGGTAGTTGGTATTTTCATAATATTTAGTTATTTTGTAACAAACCAAAAAAACAATGAAGTTTATTTTTAAACATTGAATAAAAAATGTTTTCCGTAAGATAGCCGCAAAACATCAATAAATTGTAAATAATCAACTATTATTCAGATCTGTGTGTGTGTGCGTATATATATATATATATATATATATATATATATATATATATATATATATATATATATATATATATATATATAGGCGTGCATATATTGGTGTGTGTATTTGTGCGTGAATATTTATATGTATATTTATACATATACGTGCATATATATATATACACATATATATATATATTTACATCTATATGTATAATTACATATATATATATATATATAAATATATATGCACAGACACACACACATATATACATATACACATATACATACATATATATATATATATATATATATATATATATATATATATATATATATATATATGTATGTATGTATGTATGTATGTATGTATGTATGGTTGTAGCTAATCATTAATGAACCATTAGATTAATAAAGCGATAATTGTACTGACCTGACATGATATTGAATGTTACCAAGCAATGATGCTTAAAAGATCGGACGGAATTGCTTCGCTATGTGCTTCTCCTGAACACTTCGAAACTGAAACGATCAAAGAGTAAACGCGAAAGATTCATTCAGGCGTTAATGAAATTGATGTAGACAAACAGATCGATTAATCAAAGCGGGAACATATCAATGCCACCAATTAGCGAACGGGTGTGAATTAAATTTGATTCAACAATCGAATCGATTTATATAACGAGTCTTGCTAATATTATGTTGAGTCTTAAATGATTTCCATATTTGTTTATCAGTTTCATTTATTTAATATAAGGTAGTGTTACATTGTATTAAATTCTATATTTTCTATTATTTGCCAATCCTTGACACTTATCAGGCTGCTTCTCGTGAATTATGGAGTAAGATTCCACAAGCTTTCTCTAGACAAACCTTCGACCATTATAGCAGCTTCTCATATGAAAATGTTTTGAAACGTTCACAAAAGAGAATAATGTGTTTTTACAATGTAGAGTTAAACAAGACCAAAAGTGGGTTTCGAATTTCTTTTCCTGTGTTAATCTTGTCGTATTCGGCCTTGAACTACCATTGAGGGGGACAACATTATTCCTACTGATGACCACTGAACGCTTTTCGAACAAAGTTGAAACTTGCGTATAACAAAGTCTTGAATATTTGCAGAGAAATCTAGAGTATATAAAAACTCCGGTGTTTATTTATTTTCAGTAAACGAAATGAGATATTAGTGCATTAAAGTAAAAAAAAAAAAGAAAAAATAGAAACAAGACTAACAGATTTATGCGTACGTAGAGTAACTGTCGAAAATATCCCACAGATTTAACACAGATGTAATGTTTTCTCACATTGTATACTGCGCATGAAAGAATGATTAATAACAATTCTTTGTGGACTTAAGCTAGTGCACTTGAAAATTGTATGAAAAACGCACATATAGCAACACACTCACATATATATATATATTTAAATTGTGTATATTTAGGCACCAATTTTTCATTGATGCATGTTTCATTAAATAATATAGACAAAATTTGTCTATTTATTTTAAGTAATTTCCTATCGCATAGTCTGATAAGCTTAATAACACTATCACTGGAGAACGAAACGAAATCACCATATTGATACATCTTTAAATCCAATCTAAGCTTTTGCCTTACATAAGCCATTAACAAAGATGACAACTACTTTTCAATATATCAACCAATATTCTGTGTCAGTTTTTCGACTGCTGTCAAAGTTAAATATTTTTTAATATCGAATTACGACAGGAGGCAGTGGAGAAGCTAGAGATGGGAATTAACTGATAACTGACATCCATTAATCATGACACGTGGAACTAGAAGAGTTTGAGCGAAATAAAAGGTTCAGTTCGACATTCCAACCACCTGAATAAGGCCGGAATGTACAACGGCCGAAACGTTGTAATAAATATGGCGACAAAGATGAGGACAATAGTGTACATAATACCTCATCTCAGAAATACAAAAATGCATGAATATATATATATATATATATATATATATATATATATATATATGTGTGTGTGTGTGTGTATATATATATATATATATATATGTATATATATATATATATATATATATATGTGTGTGTGTGTGTATATATATATATATATATATATATATATATATATATATAGAGAGAGAGAGAGAGAATATAATTTCATGATTTAGGCGACGGAATAAATCCCGTTGCATTGAAATAAAATTTTAAGCGTAAAAAAGAAACTACGGTATTCTTAGACTAACCATTATTAACAATAGAGTTGTTTATTTTATGAATTGTTGAAGAAAACTCATATTATAGAGAAGAAGAATTTCAGAATATAAAGCCAATATCCGCCTTCATAGTGCAAGGGTTAACAGTCCTTAGGGTATGTTAAGTTTTATCTATTCCGATATTACAACATTCGTAGCCGGTTTTATTACGTCATGATTCATTCTTGCTACTCTCTTTCCTTATTACTTTTGCTTCTATTTATTTATTAAATATTCTCCCAAATTTCTCTTATTCTTCTTTCTCATTTTCTATTGCACTTTATTTTTTAATTTCTCTGTTTCCTTCCTCATCTATTTTTCTCCCATTCTCGCTTGTCCTTAAATTTCTTCTCTTCGAACACCACCCTTTATCGAATTTCTTTACCAGTCCTCTCCTTCTGCCATTGTCTTTCCTCACTCTCCCTTCCAACCCTTCATATCTTTCCATATATCTTCCTGTTACTTATCAGATTACTCTAATACCCCTTTTGTTTCTTACAACCGCCAATTTACACCTACATGTTAACGCAGTTGACATGATAATGGCACTGGAATTATTGTCACCATATATTGGGTCGATAAGCTACACACAGAAATAGATATATATTCAGTCGTCTTTCATGGCTTTCTTCCTCACATAAAAGGGTTGGATTCCTTTATAGCATTATCCGTTAATTATCAAGTGCATCTGTCTTCTACAACATTATATTAATGATAGAAACGAGAACGTTGTGGCAGAATTCGTAATCTATGCATGAAATAAGCCCCGATTGTGCGCTTTATCATACTAAGAATTTAAAATGTTTGCCTCTTTATCAGCATGGCTCAAGGTATTAAATTTCTCATTAACCGGAAGTGGGGTGCGCTGTTTTTCCCTAATATTATGGGTCATATTGGAATACCTGGTTTGTTTGCTTATATATATATATATATATATATATATATATATATATATATATATATATATATATATATATATATATATAATATAATATATTATAAAATAAAAACAAAAATACTAAGGAACCCCGGATTATGCACCCAACGTGTTCTTTTCTATTTTCTGCATACCTGCACAAGGATACATATATATATATATATATATATATATATATATATATATATATATATATATATATATATATATATATATATATATATATATATATATATATAAATTCTAAAAAATATATAAATCTGTGTTTTTCCAGACTGGCCGATACACGCCCACATACGTTAATTTCTCTCTCCAAATTTATATCCCCCCTCGCTTCCCTTTAAACCCCAAAGTCCATGTTTTATTTCTTACAGCTTTACTTCTCCTCTTTTCTTTCATTTTTGTCCCTTTTTTCCTTTTTTTTTTTTTTCTCTTTTTCTCTTTATATAAATTCCGGTGAGTTGACCAATTAAATAGGTCAATGTCTGATCCTTACCCCCTCCTCACTATTAAGTATTGTAATAAAAACAAAAATAATTTTCAAATATTCCTATCTCTCTAATTTCGACCATGTCACACTATCACTCACCACTCTCTATATACCCTTAAATAAGCTTAATACTGCCCTTCAAAAGTGTAAGTTTAAATTCATATTTTCACCCTTGCAAGTTTAGGTCTGATAATACAGAGGAAAAGAAACTTTCTGTTGAAATAAATTATAACAATGGAACCATAAAGCGGATTGCTTTTCTTTAAATTGTATTATGAAATAATATACATATAAAAGATAGGAAAACACAAAATTTATAAGGCATTTTTAAAAGAAAAAGCTAAAAAAAAAAACAACAAACAACCTGTTTCGTCCAAGAATTATCAAGTTTATTTTTCTGAGAATAGAAAATTTAAACAGCGTGTAAATTAATTTAAATTAACGAATAGAATTTCAAGAAACTAGAGTCCAATAAAATTCAGACCCAGTAAGCATTCCGTTCTGTTTACAAAGGGAAGGCTCACGGGATATGATATACAAGGATTCTAGGATCTTGCGGTGAAATGTTGAATGGGACCTAGATAAAATCAAAAAACAGTCCGCACTATAATTAACCACACATTTCCTGCTATTTATTACATGCTCAGCAATGACAGCGCCAGAACTATTGGTTATTTGGCTCTTTCTGGCAGACGGATCCAAAATCCCCGGGGGTAAATGTTGTTTTATTCTCGAATCCAAACGCTAGGACGTCCTCCCTATGTAGTCGAGTCCACAACTAGACTTATATTGGTAAATCACCGAATTAACATGATGGGGAGGGAGGACGTCCTTACGAATGGAAGAGGAAATAAGACGGGTAACAAATATTACACTAACATTCGCCGAAAAATAACAGCTATTGATCAAAGGGAAATTCGTTTAGATAAACTCTCACCCACTGTACCAATATAGGGAAGACGCAGATAAACTGGGCATTTATCAACAAATTGTGGCTTAACCGTATAAAATTTACTAATGGCATCATGGATAACGGAGTCTAAAACATCCAAAGGATATCCGTTTTTTGAAAGTGTCATTCTAACAAACTCGATTTCACCGCAGAGAAGTCCATCAGAACATATTTTAAGTGCCCTGTGAATTAAGGCCTTAATCAAATTAATCTTTCATTGTCTGGAACAAAAAGAGTCCCAATGCGTATAAAGAGCTGAGGAGGTAGCCTTCCTAAATACGGAAGTCTCATACTTGTCAATGATCATATGGACAAGAACATCGAAAAAGGAAAGACAAGAATTGGACTACTTTTCTACGGTGAACTTAAGAGCAGGATGGACAGAGTTTAATTTGGTGAGAAATTTGTCGGCTTCAGTCTCATTATTAAAGAGGCAGAAGGTATCATCCACATAACGATGATACATAAGAGGGCGACCAATACAAGTAAATAAGGAAGTTTCATGAAAACCGACAAAAATATTCGCCAACGCTGGACCCAAAGGCGAATCCAAATCTACCCCGTCGATCTGCCGATACATAATATTATTTAAACTAAATTCGACAGACGCAGTGGCGAACATCATAAGCTCAACAAATACACCCTCAGGAAAATCCGAAGGATACAAAGAGATACGATACAACATATCGCAACACATCTCAATAGTCTCAGACAGGGGAACACATGTAAACAAGGAGCAGATATCAATCGAACACATGAACCCACCATAAGTAGAAGAACTACCTATAATTACCACAAAGGAGAAGGAATCTTTAATGCAATATGTACTAAAGTGCGACAAAACTGGTTGTAGCACTTTCGAGAGCTAACTAGCGACATTATGCTGGGAAGACCCAATCATGGACAGAATGGCTTGTAGGGAACACCGTCTTTATGGATTTGAGATAACCCATAAAAACCACAAAAAACCTATTTAATATATATATATATATATATATATATATATATATATATATATATGTGTGTGTGTGTGTGTGTGTGTGTGTGTGTGTGCGTGTGTGTGTGTGTGTGTGTTTGTGACGGCAAGAGGGAATGCAATATAAGTAATATGTATTATATTGTAAGTAATTTACGTTTAATCCAAGTACAATTTTGTAGTTTAAAATAGTTCGTTGTTAACGTTAATGACTGAACATTGTACATTTTATAAACACCTTAGGAAAGACATCCATATTTTATCCTAATTGTGTACGTACGTGAGTTCGCACGTACGGACATACGCATGGACGCATAGCTTTTGTACGCGTGATTTTGTGACACAGTCAAAATTGCTGAGAAATTAGAACCTAATCGCTAGTGATAGTCGATCACATAATCAGAGACACCTCGGAGAAAAGTAAATTATGGGAAGTTTAATACGAACTGAAAAAAATATAAACCTCGGCCATGTTTTGTCTGAGAGATTTATCTCCTCTTTCTATCTTTTTCTATTTCCACACCCTATCTCTCTTTTTCATTCTTTCTTTCTTTGCAGTTGTGTATCTGTTTCTTTTTGCGGCTACTTTTTCATCCCTCCTTTCGGTTTTATCATAGTTCGCATTGAGAGGAAATGAAAGGTGATGGGTTGTAGTTTGTCAGCGCGGTAGCTTTTTGCGTGTGGACGTGAATGGAATCATGGCATCTGTGCATCTCATGCCCAAATTTTGCACACGGCCCCTCAATTGTTACACACACACGAAAAATTATATGACGCATTATATTTAATGATATAGTCCTGTTCACACTCCTTCCCTATATTTTAACAAGATTAGAGGTTTATCTCTTGTTTCATGTTTAGGATTGGATTTCCGGGTCCTTCAAATGTCTTTTCATTCTCTTTCATGCCTATTAAGCCTTTGCGTCTTTGAGTAGGGGGAAATGATTAAAAACAAAAACAAAAACCCGAATCATTCTCCACGACATTCGAATCGAGAACGAATACTACTACCATACAAATATAGATGCTTTACTTAATTACTTTTCTTGACAGATGTTGTTTTTGTTTATTTCGAAGTAATTACATTGCGAGTAATACTCGCAATGTAATCTTTATCGGTGCGTAAAATGGAATCGGCGAAAGGATTTCTAACTGTCCCTGTTTTCTTTTTATTAATTCCCTTAGGGGTTACATGGATTCAATCTTTATTTCACCAGGTTTGGGGTAAATAATAAATAAATCTGGGCTATAGAGACTTGGGTAATAGCTAGGGATATAGCGAGCGTTTTTAACGTTCATAACAGTCGTAGAATTTGCCACTTCTCAAAAAGAAATTCCAAAATAGGACTAAAATATTTCCTTATTTTGTTAGGCCATTTATGTTGTTTGACATACAGACAAAATAAGACATTAATCAGGAATGCAAATCAATAAGAACAAAAGAAACAAAAACTGGGGAATATATAAAGACACACACACATATATATATATATATATATATATATATATATATATATATATATATATATATATATATATATATATATATAAAAGAAAAAAAGTAATTAAAAATTTGGGTCGTCAAAACATTATTATTTTCACGATATAAGTACTATGAAGATAATCACGTAACAATCTTACTCAGAGTGTAAACTCGAAATTAAATGTCTAGTGTATCGAAGGACAATAAAGTGAAATGAGGTATTAGATTGGTGCAAAATTAATGACGCAATAATGTTTTGTATTTAGACAGCAATCCTTGATGTACACATGTTTCATCAAAGACAGGTGTTAAGGAACTATGATTCAGTTTTTTAGTTAATTATTCTCGTGTTCGAACAATTGCGTTCTTTTCTGGAAACAGCATAGAAACTGTCCAAATGTTCTGTAATTCCGAGCGATTTCGGCTATCTGTTTACCCATAATGAAGTATAATTTTTATTCTTGTTAATTGGGTGTATGAGTTGTGTGTATGTTTCTAAAGTTATAGGGATTGTTTTAATACACACACACACACACACACACACACACACACATATATATATATATATATATATATATATATATATATATATATATATATATATATATATATATATATTATGAAATGGATCCGACAATTATTTTAAGATAATTTTATTTTTATACATTCTTTTTATAGATATAGGACGAATATTTTGTATGAAATATTCTCGGACATTCACGCTGGTAAATATTGTTTAATACTGTTTATTAAAAACAGAATATTACTTAAATATTTGTATCTATAAAAAGAATGTATAAACATAAAAATATTATATATATATATATATATATATATATATATATATATATATATATATATATATATATATATATATATATATATGGTTGGATAGATGTGAGCTTGTGATCCTGGGTTTCACGCTTCAGTTTGTCTGACGATCGCTAAAGCGTGAAACCCAGGGTCTCAAGCTCACATCTATCCAACCATATATGTTAGCTCTATCTCTGATATTGAGCGCTTTCTAATAAGTACCGTGCATATAATATATAAATAATTATACATATATATATATATTTATTTATATTTATATACACACATTTTTCACACACACACACACACACACACACACACACACATATATATATATATATATATATATATATATATATATATATATATATATATAAGTGCAACAACAGTCATATGGCTGAAAATATGCAATATTTGTATTGATACGGAAAGCGTCCTTAGTATCGAAGATTTCGTTTTTATAGGTATAGAGTATGGATATAGGAATCACCACAGTATGATGGCAGTCAGTTTCATGCTTCAATTTATGCTCAGAGACTGGCACGTCTTTAAACTTGGATCAGATCTTAAATTTTTGCTGTAAAATGTTCAATAATGAAGTGTGTAAGTATGCATTGCATACATTTAATTTTACTCAGGCTTAGGGCCATATCACTTTGAAACGCTGATTCCCAACTGCCCACAGAATTTAAACAACGCTGAGTCTGGTCATTACCTAGATGGGTAACCGCTTGGGAATTCCTGATTATCTAACCATGGGTGAGATGTGACGTGGTGGAATTCCAGTCGGGTTCTTTACAGTTACTTATGCGCAAATAACTTTAGGCAATCATGAATCGAAAAAAGCTAGGATCCCCCAAGCGTGAAACATCCGCCCCCTGTTAACGCACTGGGCAAACGCATTAAGGTAATCGCCTATTCTTTCTCTTGAATCTGGGGAAAGGCTTACAATAAAGGACGTTCAAGAAGAACTTATTAGGTCTTTAATAAGTTGCAACTCCTTATCTCTCATTTATACATTGTTGTGGTTTAGTTATATTGTTCTTTTTTCATATTTCTTTTCTAAGATGCGCAATTGTTAATATTCTTGTATTATTTCAAACTATTATTCTCATTTTGGTTGCTATAGATATTATTATCGACACACCGTTTCGACAATGTACATTCTTGTAATCATCAGGTGTCAGGTTGATTGACTGATACGGGATATCTCTTGTTTATTGTGATGTCACTACCTTTACAGTTTATCAACCTTTTGCAGAATTTTACACCCAGAAAATATTTTTTTAGATTAAAAGATGTTTTCGGGGATAATGGATTTCCAGATCCAAGCCATATTATTTAATCGATAGCTGGAGGAGAAGAGCAAGGGCGTTCGTGCGTAACTGAATATAACGAAGCTGGTTAGAATTGGAAATCGAACAGTTATCATTTGTACACTTTCGCATACCAAATCAAAGGATTGAACTCATAGCCACTAGAAGACAGCAACACATGTATAACTAACTCCTATATCCACCGTATCGATGATCAATTAATAAACTCAGTACTTTCAATAAGGGTGGTATTTTTCAGCAAACGGACACTTAATTTTTTTTTAAATTTCTAACGTGTCTATAGGAGGCGGTGATTTTTTAGATAACTCATTCTTCCCCCACATATCGTTTTTATTCCATATTCCCCATTTCTTCACGACTCTCACGTAAAATTCCTCATATATCCGAAAAGTAATCCGTCAAGACATATTTATTATCTATATTGCAGATACCAAACTGCATCCTTTTAATCCTAATTACGAAAACTCTGTATGCAAATGTAGTGTGTATGTAACCGTTCCATAAAACAAAGTCATATATACTGAGTTTCACGGCTATTGGGAGCAAAAAAGAATTTTGGATCAAAGTAACTTTTTCATCTACAAGAGATAAATTAAACAACAACAATTATTTTTCTGTTTACATATTTAACACATTGCATTGAGTTAAAGTAGTGAAGCCAAAAGCCTTTTTACGGAAAAGAATTATTTTATTCTGTATACATACATACACACGCAGGCACACACATATATGTGTGTGTGTGTGTGTTACTACAAACATTATTCTTCATCGATACCCGTATTTGCATAGACACTCACAGTATTTATTTCGACTATCGACCGATACACCGGAGAAAACTTAATAAAGAAAATGTACCATCCAGCAGGATTCGAACTGCGTACTCTTTTGCAGAACACAAAGCACCTTTTATTTTATAAGAAATTTTGAGTGTGCATGCCAGTAGAAATAAATACTGTTTGAAATAAAATCAGGTTATCCACTAAAAAAAAAATGTAGTTATAAAAAATAAAGTTCATTAATTACTTATATATATATATATATATATATATATATATATATATATATATATATATATATATATATATATATATATATATATATATATATATATATATATGCTTTAAATCACTACAAATGTGGCCATTTTGTTTCAACACTTATGGTGTTTTATCAAGTGATGGTGTTGAATGTAGAGCCTTTCTATATTCAACGCCATCACTTGATAACACACCATAAGTGTTGAAACAAAATGATTATTTTTGTAGTGATTTTATAACATGTTTATGCTATAATTTTCGAATAAATTCTATTTGGTCTACTCTGCATTGACCATTGTTTTAAGAATAGTATTTATCGTTATTTAAATTTTTTCCGTATACATCAATTCTATAATTGGGTATATATATAATACACACACACACACACACATATATATATATATATATATATATATATATATATATATATATATATATATAATTAATATAACAATATCTCTGTGCAAAATAAGTTTACAAGATCCCCACAAAATTCCAGTAGGTTATTATGAGGTGGAGTTTTTAGTCCCTTCCCAAACAGGTTTTAAATTAACAGTTATCATGCATTGCTATTTACTAATCAATGCAAAAGAGCTTAGTCTGTACTTCTATCAAATATATAGTCCGAAATTCGGACTAAACAGCAAATTAATCCTTAGCGAGGAAATATGGTAATCATTTTGCAAACACATATAAATTTATAATGGCCGGATATTATCGTTTTTCGGGCACACTCGTCTGCTACTGTGGTTAGGCACACCCTGTCGCAGACAACTACTTGGGAACATGACGCTTTGTTCAACAGATACACATTTTTGTAACATTCACCCACAAATAAATAGATCGCCTTAGAAAACAGCGTATTAAATCCTTCAAGTATCATTGACTAAATATAAAGATTAAAACCAATGGCTAAGTGATTAACATTCTGTACGCCTCTTTCTTCCTATTTAAGGAAATATACCAGCCTTTCACTAAGAACTTTATAATTATAAATACATTAGCAAAGAATTTAACCATCCACCAGGAACTTTAAATAATTTCCATAAATCAGTGCAACAAAGGCTCAATACTAATGCTACTAATGTATTAATAAAATGCAAACACAAAGTTAATTTAGAATACCTCGACAATAATAAGACTGACAACAAAACACATAAACAGAGAAAACGCAACATAATCTAGTTTAAGTCGCCATTTAAAACTAATTTCAAACCAACATAAGTAAAAATTTCCTTAATTTAATCCATAAGCATTTCAGCAATATTCCATTGCTCAAAACAACATTATAATTACAAAAAACTTCGAGCAGTATATAGCACAGTATACTATTTTAATATTAAACATATTCTTAAACAACTTCAATAGTAATGTTAGTGTCGGCAAAAATTCTAATTGTCTAAAAAAATAGTATCAGTAAATTTTAAATGCATGAATAAAAGTGTTATTTACAAAACTTGCATTGAGCATAATGGCGACATTAAATTTTGTTTTGCTTCCACTACTAACCAATGGAAAACCCGATATTACCATCATAAAATGTCACTTACCAATAACCAATATTCAGATACCTCGGCACCCGAAATTTTTCTGAGGAATTAAGACAGATAATTACCCACCTGTAGTAAATCGGAATCTTATCGCTAAAAACAAACATTTAACCCTCAACAAATAAAAATGTAAAAAAAAATATAAAAACGAAATATTCTCAAAGAGATCGATAATCATAATCTGCTGAACAAACAAAGTGAGCTTATTACCATATGCTGTGGCAGAAAGAACTCTCTTTTCAAATATTTCCATGCTGGTTAGAGCCATTAACCTGTAATGCTCCCACTGATCTGCCTCTTGTACTTTTCATATTCAGTGATCTCCTTTGCACCATCCTAGCATTTAACGGATATTATCTTCCGGCTTTCGTTTTTGTAATTTTTTTTAATTCGTTTTATTATTTTTTTATTATTGTTTTTTTTCTTCTTTACCCTATATTCTTTACACACGCTATTGGTAACTACTAATTTTTTCTTTCAGTTCGTATTACAATAATCTTATCCGTTGATTCAATATACATTAATAGATCAATGTCCTTAATAAACTTACTATTAATAACTTAGTTTATTCGTCGATATCTACCTACCAACACCGTCCTGGGTATGATGATAAACTACATCCGCGTCCTGGGTTTGACGATAAACTAAATCCAACAGCAAGGCCTCTGATCAGGAGGCTTTGAAGAGCGTGGAACCACCTCTTAATTGCTGGTGTTCCCAGGTACACCCTGAGCCGTGGTGGTAGCACCTGTTAGGGTCAAAGCTATGGGCAAATAGGTAACACTCAAACTTGTGTAAACATAGGTTTTAATACCAGAAATCCTTAGTAATAACAAAATATTACCAGCAATAATTAAAATTTACAGTGAAACATATACTGTTAGAGTTTGTAGATTTTGATCTAGTGCAGACAAAATATTACCAAGTGAGTAATTAAAAAAAAAAAATAAACGAAAATAAAACCATCCAAGATTGAAAATTTCCTAAAAGAAGTTGAATTGTACTCAAATATATGAGTAATTGAAAAATTGTTTAAATATATATATGTATACATACAAAACATTTTTCCTAAACTATCGTTATGAAATTATTTCAAAAATTTTATTGGCATTAAATGACCCACTGTGGTTGATATGCGATAAAACAAAACAACCACCCAACCTACCAACCCTCTATATTTTGAATTTATACCCAAATGCTATACTGTATTTCTAATAAACATCGACCTTGGATCCACATAGAATATAGCACTGATCCCATGAGACCCAGTAATTTAAAAGACAACCGCATTGAACTTTTTGTACCTGATGAATGGGAAATCAATGAATCTCTGACTGCTACTTTAAACATAGTTATATGTGTAATTATTAATATATACTTTATAGCTCTGTTTAACTAGAGTGAGCACTTTTTCAACACCATTGATTACATCTGCTCACTTGTATGTGTACGTAATCGCTTGCATATATGCTTCATCATATGTATTTAGTTAGATCTACATCTATCTAGCTAGCTAGCTATCTGTCTATCTATATATCCCTCTCCCTCATTCTCTCTCTCTTTATATATATAAATATATATATATATATATGTATGTATATATAATTGTTTATTAAAAAATTATAACATAAATATGTTATAAAATCACTACAAAAATAGCCATTTCGTTTCAACATTTCTGGGATCTTATTAAATGATGGCGTTGAATGTAGAATAAAGGGTTTTATTCTACATTCAACACCATCACTTGATAAGACAACAGAAGTGTTGAAACAAAATGGCTATTTTAGTAGTAATTTTATAACATGTTTATGTTATAATTTTTGAAGAAATAATTATATTTGCTCTACTCTGTATTGAGCACTCGTTTAAGAATGTTATTTGTTGGTTATTGGAATTTATTCCGTATACACCAATCCTATACTTGTATATATATATATATATATATATATATATATATATATATATATATATATGCATGAACTTAACTTTACGTCATTCACTATACATTTTTCCAGTTCCCTCCCGAATACAAAATAATGGGCAATCCTGTCGACTGGAATATAATAAATATGTTTTATATTAATCTTTTAGGCAAGCAATATCAGAGAAACGCTCCTATCACGACGCTCTCAGCACTGAAAAGAGTAATAAATACAACTTTGCTCAAACGTCAACCGTGATGATCAATCTGATGGTAATTTTTACTTCGCCCCAAGAACATTCATTTCGGCCTTTCAGGGGCACCGGCTTTATAATCCTCGGTTATCATTTGAAATGACAAAAATACGTTTCCAATATCCCAAGTTGGTTTCAGAAAATATTTCGAGATCCAACAAATTGCAAATTCTAAATGGCGATAACTAAACGTCAGCTTGTGGCAAAGAATGAACTTGAAAAGTAATAAAAAAAAATTACATAGTATTCGAGAAAAGTATTTTATCATGCCAAAGATTTCTTTGCAGCAATATATCCATGTTTTCAATAAAATATATAATATAAACTTCCGGTATAAAATGAGATATAAATATTCTGAAATGTCAAATACGTATTTTTGCTATTTAACAGGGATTTCCGCTGAGAAAACTTTGATAAATACTCGTATATGACCATCAGAAAATATATTAGGTTGGTGTAAAAATAATGACGTAATAATGTCGTTTTTGGGCGTATTTTTTAACGTCAAAAAACGACATTATTACGTTATTTTTTTTTTGCACCAACCTAATATTATCTTCGACCAAAATTGATATGAATCACACTAGCATGCATTCAATATGTAACTCGTAATATTTATCTAAATTCTTGACATGACGAATTATTAGACACTTTGCTATTCGTATGAACACGCCCATTCTAGTTTCTATGATTACGTTTCAGCACTTTTTTTTTAACCTCCGCTCATATTTTGTTGTCTCTTTTTGTACTTAGTAACATCGAAATTTCAAATCGAAAACTTTATTCAGTTCGAGCTTTATCAAATGTTAATAGAGAATGGTTCATCTCGGGATTTTTGCTTTCAATAACTTGAAGACGTTTGTCAGGATTTGATAGGTTGACTAGTTATTATATTTCTAGACGAATGTTTCGTCTGACTCACTCTTTCTTATTAAATCACTAAACAACGTTTGCCTTGAAAGGCCACGCTTCTATCTCTTAAATCATTGATATAGGTGTCTCCCAAGAATCTATCCTTGAACCTACATTATTCCTTATTTTTTATCAACGACCTTTACGATGTCATCGATTCTCCATCCAGCATTTATGCTAATGATACAACTATTGATTTACTACAACGGAGTTAAATTGGAAGTTGATCTAAAACAAATTAACTACAATCTATTGTTAACTGGGACAAGAAATTGCTTGTTAATTTTAACTCCCCCAAACACCTCTCTTTTAATCGTTCTAGAGAACATTTTGGTTGCCTTTCATCGGAATGGAGAGTTAATAATGTCACCTTGTTTGGGCTAACTTTTTCCGGTGATATGAAGTTCCATTGAATCAATTACTAGGTCTGCTGCTCAGAAAGTTGGTTCATTATGACGTGATAGACGATTTTTCTTACACATGTATAACTCTACCATTCATCTAGGCCTTGGGTATTGCTATCACATCTGGTATGGTGCTTCTAATATGTATTTAGATATTCTTGATAAAATGTAAATAAGTATATCCGATATTATTTGTCCTAGCCTGGCATCTGGGCTTCAATCACTGCTATTACTATAACGTAGCTTCCTTGTATCGTTTCTATAAATATTTTCATAATAATTCTTTTGATGATGTTTCCGATTTGTTACATCGGCTTTACGAATGCAAGCGCGGCACCAGATTGGTAGCTAAAACACTATTTTCCAGTTTAATAGGCCAGATATCACTAAGTACTATGCTAACTGGTTTTATCTTTTTCACTTCTCGCTTGTGGAACTCTCTTTCGTCCTTTTGCTTTTCAATCAAATTTTCTTTTCAAAAATATAAATGCAATCTCCATCGTTATGTTTTGTCCTGTTAATTCCTGTTCACTGATTGTTGTTTCTCTTTAATACAAGGTGTTGCAGCAAAATCCGACATTTCACAAAAAGAAAACGAAATAGGTAATAAAAACAAAAGTTGTCTATGCAGAGACCCGACAGTTTATTTACCAACAGTTAGAGTTACATACTACATTATTTTTCAATATAACCGCCGCTGGCGGCGACGAATATCTCAAGGTGGGCGCGAAATGAGTGACACGCTTTGGCGACCATGTTCTTGTCGATAGCGGCCAACGGCTTCCACGATGGCAGCCTTCAGAGAGTCAACCGGGTTTAGTCGGCGTGCTTGTTGGACTTGGCCTCGATCACGCCCCAGAAGAAATAGTCAAAGGGGGTTGCAGTCGGGCGAGGAGGGCAGCCACATGTCCGGCGACCAGTGGTGAAGAACATTGTTGAGCAGCCGCGCCTGGGTAGTCTTGGCCTTGTGTGCAGGAGCGGAGTCCTTCTGAAAGACGTAGGGGAGTCCGTCGGCGATATTGTCCATCCAGGTTTTCACCACGCTCCTTAGCACCTCCTGGTAGATATCAAATAGAGGCATGACGTTCTCCTCGCTGCACACAAGGCCAAGACGACCCAGGCGTGGCTGGTCAACAATGTTCCTCACCACGGGTCGCCTGACGTGTGTCCGCCCTCCTCAACTGACGGCAACCTCCTAGAATATTTCTTCCGGGACCTGATCGAGGCCAAGACCAACAAGCACGCCCACAACACGCCGCTATGGACATGGTCGCCAAATCATGTGACTCATTTCGTGCCCGCCTTGGTATGGTCATCGCCGCCATCGGCGGTTACATTGAAAAATAATGTCAGGTCTCTGCATATACAACTTTTGTTTTTATTGCCTATTTCGTTTTCTTTTTGTCAAGTGTCGGTTTTTGCAGCAACATCTGTGAATAATAATTTTTCTTTTTCTCATATTTTACACTCAGTAACCCCTTGCATTTTTGTGGCTTTATCGCGTTGTTTAAGATGAAATGATTAAGAAAATTCCCAAGTTGTAATGATCCTCATTCCATTTTCCTGTTTATTGATTCTTTCATATCAGCTAATATTCAACGGCGCTATTCACTTGTACGTCTCTTCCATTTAATGAGAATGTTTTTCGCCTCTACTCTACCAACTCTCAAAATAAAATTCACATAGTTTTACCCCATCAGCTGACAGTGCCTGGAAAATTATGAGTAATGTCTCTATACAGAAGGTGGGACTATATGAATGTATTGTCTAAGGTATTGGACCTGCATGTATTATGACTCACGTAGTGGAATCGCTACTCTCTAATGTGGTGGACCAAACAAAGGGATCGGTTTGAAATTCCATGTAGTTTACTGAATACAAAGGCTGGAGTTTAAAACTGTTAAACGTTCTGACTAGAACGACCGAAATGAATATGCTAGTTTGAATAGAAAAGCACAATCGGTATAGTTACTATGACTAAAGGCCAAATTAAGCCAAATATTCAAAAATCTTTCATGAATAATTTTTTTCTTATAATTCGGCATTCAGATTTCTAATGCTTCTACGTCGGCGTAGAATATTAAGATCTTTCACTTATGACGCAGGCCACGGTGATTATTTCTAAACTTTGTTACTTTCAGGCCATAAATATTGAACTCGCTACCATTACTACAAAGAAAATGAATAATCGTTATTTTACAATGTTGCCTATCAGACTACGGAAGTTTTATTTTAAAAAAAAAGAAGCTTAACTGAAAATATTTACTAAGCTTAGCTCAGTTGATATCAAAACTAAAAATACGTGGGGCTCAGTAACGATGATGCTCCCTAAATATTTCCAGGGTTTAACTTAGTTTGGCCCTATAAATGTGGGGCATTTATTGCAGATTTGAATCCCGGCTCAGTAGTATTGACCACCCAATTATTATTTTATTCAGAGTTTTCTAAAGACAAATAATTTTATGGAGCGCCAAACAAGGCGGGAAGCCACTAGCACGCAAAGGATTCCAGAGAGTTGGAGCGAGAGCAAATAGGAGTGATAGAGGAAAGGATGAAAAGAAGGTTGCGGGATTGATCAAGGCATCTGGAGACGTTGATTTACATTATATTTGAATAGTTGGAGATTATAGCTATCAGGGAAACAATAAAAGGGGAGGGAGATCCACAGGCGAGAAGTGCGAGACATGAACCTATTGAAGTAGAAGAGGCGGCTACATTTAACAGTTTCGACAGTAAAAGCGTGTGAGCAGATGCCAGCCTTGTTGAACGATTAAATTCATGAAGTCTGGGAACCAGCGAAAGCATATCTGTTACCATGAAAGTATTTGTAAAAAAAGACAGAGGGAGGCGACGGCACGTCGCTGTGAGAGTGGCTGCAGACGAGATGCCAGATCAGGACCAATTACATTGCATATACGTCTCTGGATTTTATCAATGACCTTCAGACAAGTAGAAGGTGCTCCAGACCATATATGGCAGCAATAATCCACGCAAGGGCGAATTGTTGATTTGTAGATTTGAAGTGTCGGTTCCGGGGAGAAAAATTTCCTGGGACGGCACAGAGAGCCAACTTTTCTTGCGGTGGACGAAGCTATTGACTCAATGTATTTTTTCCATCTCATGTCAGCGGACAGTATGAGACCGAGTAGTCGCAATGAGGAACTCTCGAGAAGCTGAGCTTCAGACATTCTAATGGGGTGCAGGGATGGTTCTCTGTGATGAGTAATAGAGAGCAGTTTTGTTTTGGAGGCATTAAAGCTAACCAGCAAATTTCTGTCCCAGTCCACAACCGATTGGAGGTCGTTTTCAAGACAAAACGGCCAGGTCAGTTTTGATGCCAACAATTATACATAATATTGCAAATGATTCGTTAACGAGTAATTAAATATCACTTATATATAAGGAAATGAAAGGCAAATTGAAATATGTTGGCTGCAACGTTGAGAAATTATAGGATATTCCGGATGATAATCGAACAACTGAATCCCTATTTGAGTTTCGTTAACATGTTAGTGTGACATATTGGCCGAGCTATTTTTCAACCCACGTCAAGTAGTACAATCTATAAGAAACGCACATCTTTTCATATTAAAATGTTCCGTCTCTTCAGAATGTTGGTGATCATGACCCTCCAGAACTTCCGCTACTTTGTACTTCTTAGTAATATTTATCTTTTTACTACCCCTCCCACGACAGGTTCTGTCATTCATTCGCTCAATATCATTAGTGAGATTATTCTCTTTCTCCTTCTTTCAGTATGTCATGTTAATGTCACATTTTCAAACACGTCTTTCCTCTTGAAATTTTCAACTTATAAGGTAAGGAAAATATATCATATTATGCTAGTTTTTGTTTGAATTTTTATTTCGCTTGTAGTTGTATGGGCAGAAACTTTCAGAACCAAAGAAAAACGAAGATGAAATTAATAAAAAAATTAGGATGAAATAGAGAGATAAATATTTGGAGAAAAATGAAGAAAAAAGAAATTATTATTTGTAATATATAACGATTAAAAAAAAAAGCAATGAATTACTTTTTAACAAAAATCTATCACTTTAATTGATTTTCCAATGTAAGAAAATGTAATTTTTTCTTGAAATTATTTAGATGCGCAGTTTTAATTATTATATATGCAGCAAGTTTTTTTTCTGTTTGTATATTTAAAGATTTTTTTTGTGGGGGGGGGTTAGAATACGTTTTATTTAACTATTTAAAAAAAAGAATTAGTACAAATTCAGCAAATGACAAGATTTTCGATGAGCACATCAATTCCTATAATAAGGCTCTAAAAGAGAGTGGCTACAAAAACCCAAAACTAACTTATATAAAAAATGAAAATGGAAAGCATTTCCATAACAGATATAGAAAAATTATTTGGTATACTCCCCCATACAACTAAATGGTAAAGAACAAATTAGGGCATAAATTGTTCGCATTAATAGTCAAGCATTTTCCTAGTGAAAGTAAACTAAGTACTATTTTCAATAAAAACTAAAATTGAGTGACAGCTGTGCGGAAAACTTAGAAAAAATATTAAGAAAAATAATGCTGATATCTTAAATAAACATTTATACCAAATCCCCCCAAAAAATTAGACAATGGAAAAATAAAAATAAAAACTGATGAGGATAAACAAAAATTATGTAACTGTAGAAACCCTCATAATTGCCCTCTACAAAATAAATGTCGCACAGAATCATTAGTATACCAATGCAATATATCTTCGATTGAAAATCCTGAAAACATAAAAAATATATATAGGTTGCTCTAGCCATGAGTTCAAAAAAGATTCAACCAACATCAAAGTTCATTTAGGATAAATAAATATAAAAATCAAACATATCGCTCGAAGTACATCTGGCACCTAAAAGAATCAAATAAACACCTACAGTAAAATGGAAGTTAATAAGAAAAGCTAGAATATGTAGGTCATTAAATGACCAATATCCTTTGTGCACACGTGAGAAATTATATATTACTAAGTTTATAAAAAATAAAAAAATTACTGAACCAGAGAAATGAAGTAGCTATTTTATGCCGTCATTGTCAAAAATTTTCCTTAAATAATATTTAGAAATAAAAATAAATTTAAAAAGTGCGACTTGGTAATATACATACTTAGATTTAATGTGAAAAAAATATACTGTAAGTAATTCTATTACATTTACTTGTTTTTATGAAAAAAAATAGTCGATTAAAATAACAGTGAAAATATTTTGAAGTTGTATTTAAAATTGAAGTTAAAATTAATTCTAACCTAAAAATCTTTTAAAATTGTAGTTAAATAAAACGTATTCTAACCTAAACACCTTTCTCAAAGTCCTACCGGCACTTAAATGAATCCAATAAAATACCAACCGTAAAAAAAAAATTATGATGAAAAGCTAGAAGATATAGGCCGCTGAATAACCCATGTCCTTTGTACATACATGAGAAACTATATATTACTAAGTTTATAAAAAATAAAATGCACTAAATCAGAGAAATGAATTAGCTATTTTGCCGTAATTGTCATAAATTTTAATTAAATAATATTTAAATATAAAAATTTAAAAATTGTGACCTGGTAATATATACACTTATACTTGATATGGATAAATAATTTTACTTACCGTATGTAATTCTAATACATTTACTTATTTTAAAAAGAAATATAGTCTATTAAAAATAATAATGAACATATTTTAAAGTTGTATTTAATTTAAATTCTAACTTAAACATCTTTTAAAATTGTAGTTAGATAAAACGTATTGTAACCTAAACACCTCTCTCAAAGTATTAAAAGCACTTAAAAGAATCCAATACAACACCTACAGTAAAATTAAATTAATATGAAAAGCTTGAAGATGTAAGCCATTGAATGACCAATGTCCTTTGTAATTACATGAGAAACTATATACTACTAGGTTTATAAAAAAATTAAAACTTTACTAAATCAGACAAATTGATTAGCTATTTTTACCGTCATTGTCATAAATTTTACTTAATATTAAAATATAAATTTTTGACCTAGTAGAGATTTACAAAGCGTAGCTTACATGAAGCACAAGGCCGGTAGTAGGGCGCACCCAGTGATGATCGAACTCACTACTCTTCGTAATTGTGCTAGCGAGATAAGCTTGCTAACCATTACACCGACTCGGGATGCCCAATTGTGACGTAGTAAAATACATACTTATACTTGATGTGAAAATAATTTTACATACTGTAAGTGATTCTAATACATTTACTTGTTTTAAAAAGAAATATAGTATATTAAAAATTAAAAGTGAAAATATTTTTAAAATCGTATTCTAACCTAAACATCCCCAAAAATCTTTAAGTATAAAAACAGAAAAAATGCCGTAATAATTTTTTTTTAACGTTAACAATAAATCAAAAAAAAAAAAAAAAATCAGACGACATGCATTTAACGGATATCAGAATTCCTTGAAAAATACATCCCTACCCCTACCAAAACGTAACTAATAACTGATACAACAAAATACAGCGATAATGAACACGCAAACACCTCTTGTCTGGATGAATGGATTTCACTGTATCATTGGAAACGTGAATTATGATTTTTGATGTGTCGTAAAACCCATTTTAAAAATGATACTCCAAAATTCACTTGAGGTTGAAATGGAACTAATGTGTTTAATTTAATTACAAAATTAAAATTTGAAGCTTTTAGCTTCCATTTTTGAAACAAGGTTAAAACTGTGTAACGAAAAAAATCAATTAATTTATAATATTAATGCTCTGTAAATTTACATTGAGCACTATTTTGTAAAATTAAAAATATCTATAAGAACAGCGGATTATATATCTTACTGTTCTTTCTTTATATATATATATATATATATATATATATATATATATATATATATATATATATATATATGTATGTGTGTATATATACATGTATGTGTATATATATATATATATATATATATATATATATATATATATATATATAGATAGATAGATAGATAGATAGATAGATAAACCTAGTGAGCCATACAAACATACCCAGGTTTCACCTAAGCGGATCGTCAGGGAAAGCTGGTTGTATTGAGCTCTTTTAGTTAGTTGTTTACTCGTGTCGGGATTTTTTCTTTGGGCTTTAAACTATCTGTGCGATTTTTTTTCGACAGACTTTCATGTTTCTAGCTCTTTCTTTTTTAAAAACCTTTTTTCCTTCGTGATTGATCTGATTATTGGCAAATCAAAAATTCGAAGGTTTTTCGAAACGAGTATAGTTACCTATATATATATATATATATATATATATATATATATATATATATATATATATATATATACGCGCTGCTACTCCGAACAGCAAGTTTCCGGGACCAACGATGTTACTGTTATTGTTATTTTTTATGTTTGTATGTTCTTTTTATAGATACAAATATTTAAGTAAATACTCTGTTTATAATAAACAGTATTAAACAACATTTACCGGCCTTAATGTCCGAGAAATTTTCATGGAAAATATGCGTCAGTTAAGCATTTGCCGAAGAGAGGGAAACTGCCAGAAAGGACATACAAAGCGTATCAATAGCATTTCCTCTTCTTGTAACTTCTTCGTGCGTTAAAATATGTCATTAAAACATTAAGGCTTTCCCCGCATCTTAGTTTTGGAACAAATATATGTGACAAATCAGTGAGGATTAATAGCGGCTTTGTAACCATAAGTTTAAATAAAGGATATTGACTAAACGCAGAATAATTACAGCACAAGGCCTAAAGAAATGTGTACCGAATATGGATCGAATTCAATTTTTATAATCTGGAACTCAGATCAATAAATATTGCAATAGAATTTAGGGCTGCCAGTCAATATAACATACATTTTACATTATTTTTACGAAAGTTGTACTATACCAAAACACTGCTATTCGAAGCTACGTAAGGGAATAGTCATGTACCACTTAGTAGACTAATATATCACTAAGATCATTAATATATTTGATCACTACTTAATATTGAAAATGCAAACGCATTGTTATCGGCTTCTCCATTGAAAAATATTTGCAAAGTTTACCCTAATCAGGGACACGTCTATTTAGGAATGGGTAGAAAAATTTGCATCACTCTGCAAAATTGTGTACATCTGCCAACTTTAAAACTGAATTTGATATCATGATTTCCTTTTTATAATTGAAACATTTTTATTGTATATTGAAATCATATTTTTATTGCATATCTGAATGATGGATTTCTTTTTATATTAAAGTTAGATTTGGGATGGTAAACAGAATCATTATTTACACTATATATTGGGGTATCATAACGTTTATGGTTTTATTGAAATATATCCTTTGTCATGTTACCCCAAGCAAATCAATAAAAGTCTATAGAATGCAAGTCCTTTACTCAGAACAAAATGGAGAGGATATGAGATATAAAAGAATCGGATTCAAGGTAACTGAAAATCACGATTGATGTTCTATTTAGGTCTTTGAAAAAAGAGGTTTACAAAAAAGCAGGAAGCTGTAAAGAGCTCCATAAGCGAGAAGTTTAGCATCGAGTTTACGGTTATATCTTGCAATTTAAACATGGAACATATGAGACCTAACTGCCAATCTAGTCAGTCAGTTAAGTGTTATATGTGATACACACTTGGTGATCATGTATCTTTCAATTCATGACTGACGTGGCAAAATAGTTTCTCTCATTAAGTTTCCAACTAAGGCTATAGAATCCAGTCTGTCCTGCTATTTAATCCATGGATGGGGGTAGAAGAGATGAATTCATGGGGATATTTGCGGGTAAGGGACTGTAACGACAATCGAGTACTGCGTTTAAATTCATGACGTCGTGGTACAGAAAAAGAAACAATGACATGAAGATATTTATAGAAAAATCTATAATGGAATCTATGTTACGACGATAAGAAAACGAATCAAGCCGAGATGCCTGTTCAGAAGAACATAACAGATTATTCTTTGGATTTTCTCAAGAATTTCTAAGAGCTTCTTCGTGTTTTTATGGCATAAAGAATTATAGTTTTCATGGTATATTGTGTTCATGGATTTACTTATAGTATATTGGAATAAACATTTTGTGGGTTTGTACACAAGCGGAGACAAATCTAGAGCATTTCATGAGCGTGCTATAATTAAAACTATTAAATAATAGTTGCAATTATGATATATGATGGATTGATTGATTTTTTAAGGCTTATCAACATTTGCAGGTTAATTAAAGCCAGGATATATACTTAGATTGTAAGAATGTTTTGTGATAATAATTACTTTATATATACAAGTGTTACTAATTAACCCATGGTTGGGGGAGAAGAAGTGATTCATCCCTTACGCATGGGAATTTTTGCGTAAGTGAAATAACGAGACCGAACTGGAATTGGAACTTGGCTCTCCGATTAACTATTCCGAGCCACACCACATGCACATCCCAGTTTACTGTACCTAGTATTCCCAAACGGTCTCTCATATAGATACTGAACAGGCTCAAAGTTGCTTAACTTCGGTGATCGTACGAAAAGCGGTCTTTCAATGTGATATGACGATAAGCCTTTTACATATGGGAGCCTTTTTACGTAAGGAGCTACAATTATTAAGGGCTGTCATCAAGAAGAACTTTTGTCCTAGATTAAATGTTTTTTGGTGTATTTTGTGTTATTGTTGTGGGCATCACTGCAGATTTTGTCATATCCATTATTTCATAATTTTTTGAAAAAATACACATGCAGTTTCAATGAATATTTGATGTATTACAGTTTTATTTGAAATTATGGAAGAGGGTGAATAATTATGTACACAAATGTATATGTTTCGTTTGCTCTCTCTCTCTCTCTCTCTCTCTCTCTCTCTCTCTTTATATATAGGCATTTAAAACAAAATGCCCGGCCGCGTACACAATTCCGGAAAATCCTTGTTGTAAATACAACTATACTTAAACATGAAATCAAGAAACGAAAACTAAAAAAAATCTTGATGCTATATACATAAAACAGTTGAAACCTAACCTGAACAAAAAAAACTACGAAATCTCCACAAATATTCTTAAATGCCTATAGCAGAAGCCATTGGTTTATACCAATGGCTTCCCATACTTAATACTTCTTGTTTTGACTCTCACGTAATCATGTGTGACATCACAAGCATTGACGCGATTTCTCCTTCCGCGTCTCGTATACACGATTTAGTCGTTGCTTTTTTTTCATTAACATCAAAAACAGACTATCATTATTGTTCCATGTATTGTTTGATATATTGAAAATTAATTGTCATCTTTGATAATGGCTTTTATAAGCCAAAAGCTTAGATCGAATTTAAACATTTATCAATATGGTGATTTTTTTTCGTCCTTCAATGATAATATTATTAAACTTATCAGGCAATATGAAAGGAACTTACTTCAAATAAACAGACAAAACTTGTCTATATTATGTAATGAAACTTACATCAATATATATATATATATATATATATTCCGATTACTTTTTGAATTTGTTGGTCTGTTGAATTGGATAGTGATTACGATTCCAATGTAATAAACCGTTTATTCTACATTTAACACCATCACTTGATAAGATACCAGTAGTGTTGAAACAAAATGGCTATTTTTGTAGTGACTTCATAAAATATTTATGTCATAATTTTTGAGTAAATAGTTATATTTGCTCTAGTCTGTATCGAGCACTCTTTTAAGAATAGTATTTGTTTGTTATTGGGATTTATTCCGCATATACCAATCCTATACTTATATATATATATATATATATGAACCTAAAGAGCCAGGTAATCCTACCGAGGTTTCACCTACACGGATCGTCATGGTAAGCTAGTTACTTTTGCTTTACTCGTTTTGTAGATTTTTTTTTCCTTTGTACTCTGAGCTTGAATTCTGGACGATTGTTCTCGCCTCAATTTCATAGTCGTAGTTCTTTCTTTTTTTATCGCTTATTTTTCCTTGGGTTTTGGTTTGTTCAATTACAAGCCAAAATACCTAAGGTTTTTCCAAAAGAGTATATATATATATATATATATATATATATATATATATATATATATATATATATATATATATATATATATGTATGTATGTATGTATACATACATATATATATATATATATATATATATATATGTATACACACACACACACACACACATATATATATATATATATGTATATATATATATATATATATATATATATATATAATTATTAAAATGAATGAACATATAAAGGATAAATTAATAGACTACCTTATTCAAAACTGAAACAACTTTGAGAACAAATAATTACATTTATTACTTTCAACTGATCAAATATATATGCAAATGGGACAAAACTCGTTGATTATATGAAATTATTCGGAAAAGAATTTGGAGAAAATAAAATTAATATTTCATGGAATTTGTACTGCAAAGGAAAATATAATCAATTCACTGGCGAAAGTATTTCATTTCATAAGATGCTGATATAGCAAATAAACGCATTTTTTTAAAAATATTAAATATGCTACTTCAATGAAATAATATTTAAGAAATATTCAAAGTAAGCCCAACCATATTTTCTACGCCATTAGAACGATGATAATGCAATGAAGTTTTGACAGAATAATTATCGATGCATAAAAATCGATTGGCAACGAAATTTCGAAATGGGAAAAATATAATTTATTTCATTTGCCAAGATAACAATGTAATTAATTTAAAGAGAATAAAAACAGTAAAGATTAATTCAAGCCAACTGTTATCAGGCAAACGAATCGAAAATGATTTTGTTTACTCTGAAATCTTTCCACGATGTTTCCATACTTAATTTAAAAACGAACATACATTAATTTAATAATGTAATCAACTATGTGCGTGAAAGTTAAAACCGCTGGATAATGATTTGAATATTGAATAGTTTGTATGCGATGAGGCATCAATATTATTTCAAAACCAGCTGTTATTCAGAATGTCTGAATATCCTAGAGAATAGAAGCTTTGTTTAAGCCTATGTGTGTAATTGTATGTTAGCTCCACACGCACCCGAATAGATTGTAGCGTCACAGCCTCAACATTATAGGCGTTGCTGCTGTGACTTCACTTGCAGATAGGTTTTCACGTTATGGAGTAGCTAGTTTTGAATTCAAAGTCTTTCTATCTTCCAGACTGATTGCCAACCTAAACTAAAGATCACAGTCTGCTCTGCTATTTGACCCCACGTTAGTATGAGAAGAAATGAAATAATTCCACTCCAAGGTAATTTCTGCGAAAGCGAACGACTTCGGCTGGTATTTGAACTTGACACCCCGACGACAGTTTGACACCCCGTAGGCATTGTAAATTTATGAATTTCGCTAGATTCAGTGAGTTTAATTTCTGGATTATATAGTGAATTTAAAATGTTCTCTTATATTTTTAATAGAAAAACAAAGAGGGATTTTGGAAGAATTATCTATTACGAAATATTCTCTATTCCTGTGATTTGAAGGAAGGCATCTAATCTAACTACCCAGAAGATTGCGAAAACCAAATACAATAGATATCTCTAGGAAGCCGGAGGTAATATACCAGTCCTTAAAAGGCAGACAGCCAATCAAAAGGATTTCTCATTATCGTCATGACGCCTCATTTGTGATCATTTCCATCTGTTCAATCTCATTTGTGTTTCTTCAAGAGATCGAAACTATGGTTCCTACTGCTAATATACTGAGTTATAGTCCAGATTTATTCTCCGTCAAGGACAAGAATGAATTTGAATTCAAACTTATTCTTTCTCGTATTGCCAATCATAGTTTCTTCTTCAATTTAACACACAGCCAAGTGAAGTGGAGATTAATTAATATAGTTAACTCCACGAAATCGGTATACGTAAAGTATAAAATGAATTTTAAAAAAATGAAGATTTCCTCAAGCTTTCAATCTAGCTTTAAATGAAAGCAAAATGATTCAATTTACCATTATCCAGTAACCAAGATATTTTGGTGTATTTCAGACATAAATTATATTGATTGGAATAGAGTTTAATTTTTTCAGTAAAATCGATAACGTCAGCCATTTTATAGACATTTGTAAACAAAACATTTTTCCGTTTTAAAAATCTTGCAAAATTAAAATATATATTTCTGAAACGCTATCCGAAGAAAATTAGCAAATTTAAAGTTAAGTTAATCTGACTTGAAACAAATATTACTTATAGCATAAAATGTTCTATACAGTCATTTCCTATCTTCTGACGTCTTAATCGATTTACTGACGGTGGTCTGACCGCTGAACGTGATCATAATTATCTATGCTGTAGTAGACGAGAATTTTCATTGGTCTTTTTTTTTTCGTAAGTGATCTTTTATTAATGGATTTATTGGTTTGTAAAACACGTGATCTTTTATTAATGGATTTATTGGTTTGTAAAACACGTGATCTTTTATTAATGGATTTATTGGTTTGTACATCCATATTTCAGAAATTGTGCATCGATATACATATATAAAAAGAAAACGAAATTCTTTTAAAATAAACGGGTTCTTCAGAATATAATAAGCTTTAAAACTTATGATTAGTAAATTTCATCTTTAAAAAGAATCAAAAACTTTATAATTTTATTCAATTTGAAATTGTAAAAAACGAAAACCAATCTTATAAAAATTAATTTTTCATAGATATTTTTTTTCTTCAGACAGTATTGTCTTCAATATATATCATTCATAAAAGCAATTAAAAGCTTCTCTAATTAAATAAATTCTTAGTTTTATTGCGTTTTTTTTCTTTTTCGATTCAGAACAGATTTTCAGTAAGATCAGATCCGATTTTGTAAAATGAAATGGTGGATTTAGATTCTGCAAAATCATTTGCTAATATAAAATATAAATTCTTCAAATATAGACACTACAAATTATCTCGATGTCTTTCTGAAGCATTCTTAAAATTAAATAAGGGGGAAAAACAAATGTAAAAATATATTTTTCACCAAGATTTTGTAATAAAAAAATTCAAAAATATTTTTCATTAATTTGTGTATAAGATTTGAAAGCTTCATTAAACTCAGGGAATTATTTAATTATTCCAAAAATTTCCGAATTAATGTTTCTGTCAGAGGCGAAAATTTGCTATGCTAAAAATTAGTACAGCCGCCGACGCAAGAAAAACAAGTTTTTTTTTAATCAATGTTCTGAAAAGGAGTAAAAATTTAAAATAATCAAAAAATACTTCGTTTCTTCGACTTAGAAATATCATAAAGATTTGAACGATAAAACTATGTTTTTATTACGTTTAGCGCATTTTTTCATCACGCGATACTCAGTTTTAGAGATCTCGTGGAGGTATCTAAATTAATAACATTCCAACGGCTGAGAAGTGAATACAACGATTGCGACTGAGTTTCCGATACTGATTCAGAAACTTTAACACCATCTGAACTTTCTCGGAGGTTTGGTTTTTGTCAAAATCTATTTCTGTTAATATTTTTTTCCTCAACAATGTATAGTTGGTAATAATATTTTTTCAAAAACGTATAACTGGTAATATTATTTTTTCAAAAACGTATAGCTAGTAATATTATTTTTTCAAAAACATATGGCTGGTAATAGTTTTTCTTCAAAAATTTATTTTTGGTAATAATTTTTTACAAAGTGTTTCTAGTTAAAAACCTTTATTTACACTTTTATAATTCCTTTTACCTCAGTTTCTAGGCTAATTATTTGCCCATAGCTGGGACCCTAACAGGTGCTACCATCCCGGGCCATGGTGGACCTGTGAACACCAGCAATTAAGAGGAGGTTCCACTCTCCTCAAAGCCTCCTGATCAAAGGCCTTGCTATTGGACGTAGTTTATCGTCTTACGCTAGACGCGGATGTAGTTTATCGTCATACCCAGGACGGTGTTGGTAGGTAGATATCGACGAATAAACTAAGTTATTAATAGTAAGTTTATTAAGGACATTGATCTATTAATGTATATTGAATCAACGGATAAGATTATTGTAATACGAACTGAAAAAAAAAATTGGTAGTTACCAATAGCGTGGGTAAAGAATATAGGGTAAAGAAGAAAAAAAAACAATAATAAAAAAATAATAAAACGAATTAAAAAAAATTACAAAAACGAAAGCCGGAAGATAATATCCGTTAAATGCTAGGATGGTGCAAAGGAGATCACTGAATATGAAAAGTACAAGAGGCAGATCAGTGGGAGCATTACAGGTTAATGGCTCTAACCAGCATGGAAATATTTGAAAAGAGAGTTCTTTCTGCGACAGCATATGGTAATAAGCTCACTTTGTTTGCTCAGCAGATTATGATTATCGATGAGAATATTTCGTTTTTATATTTTTTTTTACATTTTTATTTGTTGAGGGTTAAATGTTTGTTTTTAGCGATAAGATTCCGATTTACTACAGGTGGGTAGTTATCTGTCTTAATTCCTCAGAAAAAATTCGGGTGCCGAGGTATCTGAATATTGGTTATTGGTAAGTGACATTTTATCTGGTAAGTGACATTTTAACTATCAGTTATCTGTCTTAATTTCTCAGAAAAATACACAGGAAGCCCTATTTGGAGGGTGTCTTACTCCTCTGCA
>OZ010578.1:29443686-29526186 GCA_963932145.1 Acanthosepion lycidas | reverse complement strand
AGTAAGTACCGGAATTCTTCTCCTATGCTCTGCGTTTACAAGTGCTAAACCAAGCCGAAAAAGGAGTATTGCTGCCATAACTGTATTAGAACTGAGCAGTCGTCCCTTTCCAGACACAAGAAGCGACTACGCAACCGTGTGAATAGTGAATTATTTTCTACCCTGTGAACGCTTTCCCATAGACGAAATTTTGCAAGCGTCTTATCAGTCTATCACTATTTCCATGAAAAATGTTTAGACAGGCTCAATACCTTAGTTCTACCAACTCTTACCCTAACAACTAGAAAACGTCACGATGCGTACTTTGAAGAAAGCTACCATCATTCCCTTCGTATGTCATCAATGGGAACATGTTTTTTTCAACACTCACTACTTTGTAGAACCGATTCTCAATATGATGCTTCCCTGACCACTACAATGTTAACATGTTCAAATCTAGGGTTAATCGTTAGACTTCTCAGATATCCGATATATATATATATATATATATATATATATATATATATATATATATATATATATATATATATATATATATACAGAGAGAGAGATGTAATTTTACTTTTTCTATAAAATTCTGCCAGAATATTTTCATCATATGCAGCGCACGAAAAGTGAATTCATGCTATAAGTGGGATGAGAGAACATTGTATATACATAGACTAAATTAATGTTATTATAGCTATCCAAATTGTAATCTGGGGTAAAATAAAAATAAAAAAAAAGTTTTATTTAAGGAAAATGCTATACTTCATTTTATAAAGATCATATATATATAAATTCATGAATCATTGATACAAAAAACAAATATAGAGGTTAATGATTTAAATGGCGAGAATACATTTTCGCAAACAATCTAAATAAAATACATCAACCCTGAACCTGTATTTTAGGCTGGTGCAAAAAAATGAATATGAATGATATGATCCCCGTTTATAAATTCCAGTTGCATAAGGTCTTTTTAATTTTACAAGCTTTCGTCTGTTCCTACAGACATAATCAGGTATAGAAGTAGATTTTGTTCTTGTTTTTACTTCTCAGTAATAAGAGGACAACGAAAATATATATAAAGAAAAAATAAGGCGCTACATAAAGATGCGATATGTTATCCATTAATGCTAATAATAATATAACTGTTCATATTGCAATGACTTCCTGTTATTATATAAATTTCCCATTGATATTATGAGGAATTAGTTAGTGAATGAATGATGGGAGATCCTTCAAAAATTTAAACAACACCACGACCTTCTTATTGATTTCATTAATACTGCTTGAATAGCTTAAGTTTTGCTTCTAAGTCTTCCAAGAATTATTAGCGAATTCATAATGTCTGTATTCCCAATTTTAAGTTAATGGCTGTAATATCTCTGTTGGAAAGGCGTCCTGGGTAAGACGATAAACTACACCTGCGTCCTGGTTAAGACGATAAACTATATCCGCTTCCTGGGTATGACGATAAACTACACACGCGTCCTGGGTAAGACGATAAACTATGTCCAACAGCAATGCCTTTGATTAGGAGGTTTTGAAGATAGTGGAACTACGTCTTAATGGCTGCTGTTCCCAGGTCTACCATGACCTGGGGTGGTAGCATCTGTTAGGGTCCCAGATATGGGCATATAATTAACACCCAAATTTGTGTAAAACTATGTTTTAATACCAGAAATACTTTGTAATAAAAATATTACCAACAAAAATTTTTGAACGAAAAATTATCTACCAAGTGAGAAATTTAAAACTTTTTACGAAAATAAAACCATCCAAGTTTTTCTATAAAAAGTTGGATTGTACCAAAAAATATGAGTAACTGAAAAATGGTTCAAATAAGTATGTATATATATGCACCTTTTTTTTTTTACCAAAGAATCGCTATGAATTTATTTAAAAAATTTTGTTGGCATTAAATGACCCACTGAGGTTGATATACCATAAAACAAAACCAACCAAATCTATTGGAAGGGTTACATTCATCATCTGTCTTCTATTCTCCGGGACATATTCTGTGCTTTTTTACACTCGTCTTTCATTCGCTTTTCTGAATTTAAATGAATCGCCATTTATTTTTTATTTATAAATCTTCTGACCTAATGTGTTCGGCTCATTTATTTTATTTACAAATTTATTGCCGGCTCTGCGTAGAGAATAATACGGTCTTCGTAAAAGTGATGTGTTAAAGGTTATTCAAGTAATTCCTTTTTAATTTGATCTTCATGGGCACCTCTTTGCTCATAAAATTTATTCATACAAGCATGACTAGGAGTAGGAGTGCTTTGTAAGTAATGTGTCCTGTTTATTTGGACAGCGTGTACTGCAGATACATGGTGCAAAAGCTCTAGAGAACAAACTATTACTGTTCTAAACTAAATATCACTGTTTTAAACAGGAAAGCGCTTCTGATCTAAGCAGCAAAGCACCACTGTTCTAAAGTGCAAAACGGAACTGTTCTAAAAAGCAAAACATCATTCCGCTAAAGAGCTAAAGAACAATATTTTACCACCTCATCATCACCACTGGTTAAGTAATTTTGCTAGCGATGAAGAAGAGTACAGATGTGAGCCGAACATAGATTGACAAACACATCGCCGTGCGCACTGCTCAAACGCAGTATACATCTGTCATTTCTTAATCAAGGCGATAATGCCATTAGACACAAGTGTTTTCTGGTAGTGGAAGAGAAGGAGAAGGAACAATTAAAGAACATGGTTTAGGAAGACAAAAAATGGCTATTGAGGTTGTATTTATTTTTTTTTTTAGGATTCTAGGTGACAGGGAGGCAAAGAAACTATTAAAATAGAACTGGCAGTTACATGTATATATTTCATTGTTAAATCACAAGTATCGTTGCCTTAATCGCACCGATCCAGACACAAAAGTTTTGAAAGCGTCTATTCGTCGGTACTGTGTTTTCAAATCAGTCAGTATTTGCCAGATTGCTTATGTGACTGTATAATATTGCCCGCAAAAGTATTGGTTATTAGCGCGAAGGTTCAACCGCTAGTGCTTCTGCTATCTGTCATTGTTCGCGACAACAATGGACATGCTTCTGTTTTCCAATGGGATCACTGCAATGATCATCGCTTTTGTTGCTGACGTGTTTATTCGATTCTGAAATGGTATTTATTTATTTTTTTATGCATTCAACCCCAATCAAGGCAGGAAGCCACTAGCACGCAAAGTGTTTCAGAGCAGGAGCGAGAACAAAGAGGAGTGATAGAGGAAAGGATGAAGATACGGTTAGGGGATAGATCAGGGCATCTGGAGACGTCGATTGACATTACACTTGAATAGTTGGAGATTATAGGTAGCAGGAAAACAAAATATGGGGAGGAAGTTCTACAGGCGAGAAGTGCGAGGCATGAAGCTATTGGAGTAGAAGAAACGGCTACATTTAACAGTTTCGACAGTGAAAGTGTGTGAGCGAGATGCTAGCTTAGTTGAGCGCTTAAATTCATGAAGCAAGGGAACCAGCGAATTCAGCTCATCGAAGCAGTTACCATGATAGTATTTGTAAAAAGGTCAGAGGGAGGCAACGACACGTCTGTGAGAGAGCAGCTGCAGACGAGATGCCAGATCAGGGCCAATTACATTGCATATCCATCTTTGGATTTTATCAAGGACCTTGAGACAATTAGAAGGGGCTCCAGACCATATATGGCAGCAATATTCTATGCAAGGGCGAATGGTTGATGTGTAGATTTATTTCGTTTCTATATTCTTCTTATTGTTGTTGTTTTAGTTGTTGTGTGAGAGAACATTATTATTATAATGTTATTATTATTATTATTGTTGCTGTTGTTGTAATTATTATTATTATTATTATTATTATTATTATTATTGTTGTTGTTGTAATTAAGCATTATTATTATTATTATTATTATTAATATTTCCTTTGATTTCTGGTGTGTACACATTTAGTTCCGGGCGGTTAGCTTTGATTGTTCTGTCTGTGTAATATTATTATTATTATTATTATTATTATTATTATTATTATTATTATTATTATTATTATTTTATTTCCTTTGATTTTTGATGTGTACACATTTCTTTCCGTGTCCTTCCCAGAGACCTAAGGTTAGAAATGGCATCATGACACTTTCCACTGAAAAAAAAATATAGACAAGGCCTTTCCTAAGGTGTGGGATGTACTCGTGAGAACGATTTTTTGTATTTCTTTTAGGCTTCATTTATTATCATTATTATTATTATTATTATTATTATTATTATTATTATTATTATTATTTTGTTTTTGATTGAAAGATTCGAACATTAAAAAGAGACGCTTGTACAGGTACATTTATGACTGGCATCGGCATCGCAGTCAGTTATGGGTAATATGTCAAGAGGTTTTAATTAATTCAGCGCATACCCTTGCAGGTGGTGCCTGTTAGATTTACCTTCCGGCCCAGTGACCCAACAAGCTTAGACGGGCGTTGGCTGCGGGTGTTCCCATATATGTACATTTTGCTTTAATGTCGCTATGAGTGCCTCATCCTTCAAACGCAAAAAAAAAAAACAACCGTATTAAGACCAGGCTATCATGCTCCCTCACTACTCAGGCTCAGGAAGAGAAATGCTCAGTGAATCATTTAAGAATGTAAGATGTTCTGCTAGTTAAGATCAGGCAAATGGCAAGCAAATCTACAGGACTGAGATAAATTATGTACGCGTTAAAACCTGAGATCAGTTAAGAGTAGAATACATTATTGTTGTTGATGATGTGTGTGGTAACATCTTGCCAAAAATTAATTTTAAGTACCTAATTACCAAGTCGTCTCCAGTGTATATGATCTAAAAGACCACTATATATATATATATATATATATATATATATATTATGAAAGTGTCATCTATACACATTTGGGACGTTTCGTTTAGATGGAGATGGTTTTGCGAACGACATTTGCAGTTGAGCACAAAGTAATCTTTTGTAGCTTTGAAATACCGATGTGTCCAGAAGTTTTACACACGCGATTTTCAGGACCCCTTCCTTATCATACCCAATGACCCTATCCCAAGAACGGGTAGTTTTAAGCGTTCATATCTTTGTCATTTCGATTATTGTTATTTTTGCTGTTGTCGTTATTGTGGTTGTTTTGATGGCGGCGACGATGATGATGGTGACGATGATGATGACGATGACGACAACGATGATGATGGTGATGATGACGATGGTGATGATGATGATAACGATGACGATGGTGACGATGGTGACAATGACGATGATGATTACGATGATGATGTCGACGACGATGATGATGATGATGATGGTGACGATGATGACGACGACGATGATGAGGATGACGACGGTGATGACGACGACGATGATGATGGTGACAATGATGATGACGATGACGATGATTATGACGATGTCGATGACGATGACGATGGTGACGATGACGATGGTGACAATGTCGACGACGATGATGACGACGACGATGATGATGATGAGGACGGTGACGACGATGATGACGATGATGACGACGACGACGATGATGATGATTGGTATTTTTTTTCTGCAGTGATATTGTGACTGGAGACGAACTCTTTATTTTCGTAATTGAGCCGCGTTTACCACTAGGCACATGAATGTGACATTCGTGGTTCTTCAATCATTTTACAGCAAAGGAATTAAAACAAATTGGCATTAAGCTCCTTCAACGGCCGGGGACTACTTGTAGCTTTTTTGCTAGTTTCAACACGTTTCAATTCTTTCTCTGCTGGACAATTAAAAGTATCTTTGAAAACATTCCAAAATGTATTTATTTATTAACTTTTTGCAAAGTAAAATGCGATCAAACATGCCAATAACAAAACAGGATTTCTTATAATTGAAAGAAAAATCAACTTTTACTCATGTCAAGGAACATTCTGTCGATGTATGGATTCGACGAATTAAAATGTCAGAATGACTGCTGGAATTCTAATGAACTATTTGTAATTTGAGCCGCTGGAATTTATAATTTATGTAAATGCTTAGAAAAGTGTCGATTAAAGACATTTACACCCGGCTTTATCCTTATATTTCCCGAAGGTTAACAGATACCTTACGTTCAAATACCGGTTCTCGTTCATTCAGCAAAGTTAAGCCACGTTGAACCTGGTCTATTACCTAGATGAGTGGCTGTTTAGGAGTACCAGATGTTACAAGCTTGAATGTACGGTTGGGGTGATGCATAAATTGCAGGAATAAAAAACCATTTCGCTGAGTTACGTGTAAAATAATCTCCGATAAGGCATTAATCCTTCATTTCTCCTACCAGGTGTGGGTTAAAGAGTAAAATTTTTATCAGGAAATAATTTTTATCGCCCCAACTTACCCCAATGTGTCGGCAAGCAACCTGAAAGCCTGAAAAATTTTGATAGGCTCTATATATATTTATTTCTTAAAAATCTGATATCATTTTTATTGGTTCTTGAATTTGGTGGTGAGTTCAATCCCTGTTCCGGTTAGTAAAGAATCAAGTTCAGTAGAAACTGAACTAACCCTAGTTATGGAAAGCGTAACGAAAAAATCTATCCCCATAGATGAAATAGATTTTTCAGTCCGAAATTTCCTGGAGTTTAATTGAAATTACAGACGTCTGAAGAAGGTCAAAAGATGCAATGATCGAAACGTTGTGATAATAACTACAAAGATGAGGACATTAATTGATGTAAGCAATAATAAGTCCCTATTCTAGAAATTCAGACAAGAATCAATGTCATCATGTATTTTCTTTTTCTTTTTTGAAGTTCTATTCGTGTATTTGTTTGAAAAAAAGCTCTAATATTACTTTTTTAACCCTTTGAACACCTGAATGTCACGGGAAAAAAGAAACAACTGTATTTTTAACGTCTGTATTAGTTATGAGAATTTCCATATAGGTTGGTTGAACTGATATTTTCTGGTAGTAGGTCAGTAACACTTGATACATCTTCGCTGCTACTACTGTTTTCTCTCATGACAAACTAAAGATCAGATTTTCCTTTCGAACAGAGAATAATCCGATAGCCAAAAAAGTAACCGCACGAAATATTTTAAATCAGGCTTAAAATAAATCAATTTTGATAGTTACTTCATATTGTGTAAAATCAAATAGAAAAATCGCCTAATGCAAATTTTCTGAATAGAAAAAATACTTGGGATCGAATACTGATAAGATAGTTTTGTTGTGTTTTCAGTAAGGAAGGGGAAATCACACTACAGTGAAAAAAAAGTCCCGAATTTCGATATACGTGGATTGAGCTGGCATTTTCTGGTAGTAGGTCAGTGACACTTGATACATCTTCCCTGCTACTTCTGTTTTCTCTCATGACAAACTAAAGAACAGATTTTCCTTTCGAACTGAAATTAATCCGACTACCAAAAAAGTAACCGCACGAAATATTTTAAATCAGGCTCAAGATCCACCTGAACGGTACCCGCCACCCGTGTAGGCATTGAAAAGATCAAGGCAGCCAGAGGGTGGTAGTGACATACCTGGACCCTAACATACACCATACACATATTTTACCTGAATTGCATCTTACGTTCACTTACAGTGGATCACATTTATAACAATTATTATGGGAAATCCTAACATACACATTTTACGTGTAATATTAATACAAAGAAATCCAATCAAAGGTTGACAATATATTGGCGTTGTTAGTGTTGTGTCTGTACATTTGATGAGACATTTGGTTTGGCTTTGGTGCGCAAGGGGAGGAGGCAAATACTTTAAAAGTCTGAGAACTTCTGGTTTAAACCAATATTTTCGGCACAGGGAGCCAACTTTCCTTCCGGGAGACGAAGAAATTGACTCAATGTATTTGTTCCATCTCAGGTCAGCAGTCAACGTGAGATCGAGCAGCCTCACAGAAGTGCTCTGGAGAAGTTGAGCGTCAGACATTCTAATGGGGGGCAGGGAAGTCTGTCTCTATTTCTGAGATTAGATATTATGTACACTATTTACATTATTCGGACTATTGTCCTCATATTTGTCACCATATTTATTACAACGTTTCGAGCCTTCAGTATCTGTCTCTATTTCTGAGATGAGGTATTATATACACTATTTACATTATTCGGACTATTTCTCATTTATGTCGCAATATTTATTACAACGTTTCGGCCCTTCAGCATCTGTCTATATTTCTGAGATGAGGTATTATGTACACTATTTACATTATTAGCACTATTGTCCTCATCTTTGTCTCCATATTTATTACAACGTTTCGGCCCTTCAGTATCTGTCTATATTTCTGAGATGAGGTATTATGTACACTAATTACATTATTCGGACTATTGTCCTCATCTTTGTCGTCATGTTTATCACAACGTTTCGGCCGTAATAAATATGGCGATAAAGATGAGGACAATAGTCCGAATAATGTAAATAGAGTTTCCTCTATGTTTCTGCTTAAAGAATATTTTATTATCTACTATATTTTTCTCTCTTTACCTTTTTTTCTTGTTCATTTCTTCTTCATTTTTCTTAATCGAAATTCCTATTCTTCTTCTACTCTACAACTATACTTCTTCAACTACTTTTTTTAAAAATACCATATCCCTTCCGAATGTAGGCGATCATGGCTCTCCGTAATTTCCTTTTTCTGATTAATAATATGAGATGATGTATTATGTACACTATTTACATTATTCGGACTATTGTTCTCATCTTCGTCGCCATATCTATTACAGCGTTTCGGCCGTTGTACGCTCCAGCCTTCTTTAGTTGGCTGGAATGTCGAACCAGTTCCTTTATTTCGCTCACTGGGGTAGACTGTTCTAGTTCCACGTGCCATGTTTAATGGATGTCAGTCATCAGTTATCTCCTGCTTAATTTCCCTCTCCAAATTCTTTACTGCCTTAACCGGGTATTGAACTCACACTCTTTGAGTTCTGTCACTGGATCTAAGTAACGCCTTTATCCACTGTGCCATTTGTCTTTAAGGACATCTGTGTATGAATTTATGGGTATTGTCTTCAGCAACCATTTTTTTTAACAGTCATCATATTGAAATTTTTGCTTTTATCATTACATGTTTTTACCAGACCTCATATTGCATTTTTTTATTATTATCGCTTTTCTCTGGCACTCCTTATTACTGGTTCTCATATTGTATACATTTCTATGCTTGGTCGGCTCAGGAGATTTTTGTGGCCTAGCATATGTGCTGATTCCTTAAGTTATATTTGTTTTGAGTTTTTTTTTTTTTTGCACTTAAATGTTTTTTGGAGTTTTCAAAATAAACTACCCAGAACATCAGCCTATGGTGAAGCTTTTTTTCATATGTGAACTATCTTTACTTTGCGATAGGAAGACTATCTTAATGTAATAAACTATAAACTGAACAAGGAGAGACCTAGGGGCGATCCACTTTAATGGTATAACTCATTCCTTATTTCTTGCCGAGCGTCAGGCGCCATATTTAATATTATTTTCCATGCATAAAATTAATTGTAGTCAAATGTTCATTAGGCGAAATATTATAAAGCACTTTTGCCTAATCTTGCCTTCATATAACATTGTTTTCCTTCGACAATTTTCCCCCGATTATATATATATTTATTTTATAAGCGATTACATTTTATCTAAAGAATTAAAAAAAGATCATACACTTTCTTTTTTAAAACGAAATTGACAAAATATTACGGACATTGAATAATGGATACCGTCGTCATTCACGGCGTCATTAATACGTCAGCCGGATGACACATGTATTACATAGCAGGTTAAGCAGTAGCGTAGTTTTAAATGTCAAATGCCAAACATTTTGACCATATCTGGGCTGGAGTTGCCCAGTCTTTACTTTCCAGCCTTGAGAGGGTTCAAAATCTTTTACACGAATTTGACTTCTTTTCCCCTCTACGGCTTCTTTCCTAAAACTGTCTCAATGAAATCACCGCCCCGTTGTTATCGAAACTCCACTTCTTGTCACAGTAGTTCACATCGTTACTGCTAGAACACGCCATGTTAATTCCACGTAGTCAAATCACCCTCTTCTCTTCCGTGTCCCAAAACGTAAGATCCATTCAAACTTTTTCGAACAGGCTGTCGCGTGTATGTTAAGTACCATCTTAACCTCTTCAAGCACAGATCAATCGATATTTATGTATCTGTTTCATAATATACACTGTCTACAACATTATATTTCATTCATATTAGGCACACTATCATTAACGTTTCAATTTTAACCCTATCACTGATGTGGCTCTTGAGCGGTTTATGCGTGAGTTCTAGTGTAAAAATATTTCTATAACACAAACTGAAGCCTCTTTGGTGGAATAGATGTGCATCTGCTATCGATACCACTGGTAAGTCTCTGAATATATGTGTTCATTTTAAAATTTCATTCTCAAACGATCCAATAAGATATGTTTACATTTGTTTCTTTCCAGTTAGTCTTGTTCCACACTGACCTCAAGTTAGAAACCTACGAAAACAAAACGACATCAAAAGTCTATGCTTGCACTTTTTTTAATGATAGATAAAAATATGAGCAGTAAAAAATATTACAGAATACAAACCAACGTTAATAAATATTTACAATTCATGAAAAAAGAAATGCATAAAAAACATCTTTACCATTTGCAATTTAAAATATTTATTGTTGACATATTCTTCTAGAATTAACATGTTAAATAATCGATATATTATATTTTGAAAAAGTTGAGATTATAAAAACAATATGGAAGGAAAAAGAATGTCATTCTTTAATACATTTAAGAAAAGTCGTCATTTTCTCTTTACTCGCTTTTCAGGTGACACCAAAGTTGAATAAACAATGACAATTTTTCTTCCATTTTTCAAGGTAATTTAGTAAGGAGAAAATAATTAGTTATGACAATATAAAAGTTATTCAAATGTAATTAAAAGTATTTACATAGTCAAAATATATCTTATTTTAAAAACATTTTTCAACAGGTACGTACTTTCTCGATCGAAATATCCTTTACTCAGTTAGTAGTCTTTTAATTTTAACAATCTGACTGAATGACTATCGTACGTTGTATAATTTAAATTTTATTGTAATCGTGACGAAAGCAAATATATATATATATATATATGGGTGATGGCATTTTGTAAAATAATTTTCTGTATAATAATTCGATGTACTTTTTTTAAAAGATATGAAGAAGGATTTAATGCGGTTTATTTAAGATAAAATGTTATTTTTTTATTTCACGCATGCGCGTTTTTTATTTTATTTTGGCGACTGCCCAGTATAATAGGGTTGGTTGGGAACCGTTTTTGAGAAAAAGAACATCATAACGTAATTCATTCTACCTGAAATTTGGAAGCAGCATGCTGTACTGCTTGGCATTCGCGCCGGAAGCTCCAATACAAACATTTTAGAGTGCTTTCGTGTCAACCTGATGACAGTGCAGAGGATTAGGGAAAGTGTTGGATGAATCTAATGGAGTTGTTTGGAGTGATCACTAGTGATGGCGACGTTATGCCTCTATTCGTATTCCCACAGAGCTTTGGAAACACAAATGGCTTGAGGAAGGAGTGGTGCCTTGAGATAAGAAGTTGGTTGTTGGAAGACCTTATGTCTGGTAACCGGACTTTGTACCATGCCACACAAGCAGGTGGACACAGTGAATGGCTGTCAGAAAATTTTGCGACCAAATCACTCCGTACATCTGACCACCTAATTTCCCAGACTTCAACCCTTGTGCTTATTATGTGTGGGGCGTAGTTGGTCGAGAGACTAATAAACTTCGTTACAGCGCCAAAGATGAACTGCAGGCAAGAATTATGGCAGCAATCACCAATATAAACAAAGAGACCGTCTAAAAGAGTTGCAGAAGATTCCGAAGTCGTCTGGAGGCCGGACGTTGAAGCCAATGGCGATTTTATTGAATAAAGTTTAGTATTTCAGGATATTTTTATGTAATTTTGGTAAATATATCTGTTAAAATGAGATATCAGTGTTATTTTCAATTTTCGTAATTTAAACGTAAATTTATCCATCATACCTGCATAGTATGATTATGACTTTCACGAGCCTTCTATATTTTTATGAAACTTTCTAGAACATGCTTTTCTCTATTTATTAGCTTGTATGTTATGCTATAGCCATTCCGATTAGGGGTTGGTCTTCTTCAAGAAGGAAAACAAATTCATGTCCCTTTCATATCCTTTGAAAAAAAATTAATCGATCTATCACACAAGAACATAGGATTACAAAAAACTCATAACACACACAAATACACACATATATATATATATATATATATATATATATATATATGTTTTATTGAATAATACGGGCATATGTCTATTTATTATTTTATATTTTCCAGTTTTCTAGTTAGCTTCTAAATGTTATGTTGAATGTCATTAAGGAAGGTGCCGCAGTTTTTGCTAACCCAAGTAACACTGATTTCATCCGATATCATTCACAGGGATGAACTGCGAAGACAAACTTATTGTAACTGTGATCGTGATGTTTGTAAAAAAGTGTGAATTATTTTAAAATTGTCTGTTGTATTTTAAGTGCTTTTTTCCACGAGAAAATGTATTGTTATTAGTGTCTATTAATACATTAGAAAAAAGAATTTAATTGTTATTGTTTTGTTCATTTGGGAAATCAAGAAGTTTTTATTTAAAGTGTTCTTCTAACTTGACTGGAGATAATTGATAGAATGCTTGTGTACATTTTTATTCGTAATTTCATCACCGTTTTTTTTTCTTTTCAAAATTGGAATATGGCTTCCCTTTTTGATTGAAGATTAAACCCTGTTCCTTCATGATGAAAATTAGCAGGTATATCATTATATGAAAACCGTATCTATTTAGGGTTGTCCCGAAACCTTTTCCAAAGGACACAGGGCACAGTGGATAAAGGCGTCGGTTAGATCCAGTGTGAGTTCAATACCCGGTTAAGGCAGTGGAGAACTTTCAGAGGGAAATTAGCAGGAGATAACTGATAACTGACATCCATCAAACATGGCACGTGGAACTAGAACAGTCTACCCCAGTGAGCGAAATTCTAACCACCTAAAGAATGCCGTAGCGTACAACGGCTGAAACGTTGTAATAAATATGGCAACAAAGATGAGGACAATAGTCCGAATAATGTAAATAATGTACATAATACACCATCTCAGAAATATAGGCAGACTCTAAAATCTCTTTATAGTAATTTACTAAGCATTAGCTTATAAATGGCGCAAAGGAGCAAGTATGGAGCACCCAGTGAGGATTGAACTCATGACTTACTGATAATTGATCTAGCGAGATAAGGTTGCTAACCTTTGCACCATGTCGAATTGGTCATAGATTTACTTAGTTGTGTCACAAAGCCGGAAGCATGAAATATCCAGTGTGGATCGATCTCAATATTCAGTTGTAATTGATTTAGAAAAGACAATCTTTCTGGCAATCACATCATATTGACATTTCATAGCGTATTACTGAGTGTAGCTTAGATTTGTCACAAGGTTGAAAGAATTTAGCACCCAGGGAGGTTCCAACTCACTGCTCAGTCTTAATTGATCAAACGAGAAAAACATTCTATCAATTGCAACATGTCGACTTACTCCCCGAATGGTTCGTAACATAGATGTGGCAGACACACATACACACACAAACAGACAGACTCACCCCCATATATATATATATATATATATATATATATATATATATAAAGTGTATTTGACGAGCAATTTGTATTTATGCCAGTTTGATTGAAGAGAAATCAAGTTCCTTTATTTAAGGTTACTTTTTAAAATTAGTGATCACAGTTTAGATCCCGTCCTGGGTATGAAGATAAACTTCATCCGCGTCCAGGGCAAGACCTCTGATCAGGAGCTTTTGACGAGCGTTTAACCACCTCTTAATTGCTGGTGTTCCCAGGTTCACCCTGACTCGGGGTGGTATCATCTGTTAGGGTCCCATGGGGAAATAGTTAACCACGAAGCCGGGGTAAAAAAAGTATGTAAGTGTAAAATAGGTTTTAATACCAGAAATACTTTTAAATAATTATTACCAGCAATAAATTATTGAAGAAAAAATATTTTTTTGAAAAAAAAAATATTACCAACAATGTTTTTTGAAAAAATAAATATTACTAGAAATACATTTTTGAAAAAAAATATTACCAGCAATACTTTTTGGAAAAGTATTACCAGAAAATAGACTTTTGACAAAACAAAATTATTCCACTAATAAATATTTTGTCGGCATTAAATAAGCCATTGAGGTTGATATGCCGTAAAACGAAATAAACCAAACCAATTTAAACCAAAGAATACATATTCTATTCATACGAATCTACCCTAAAAATGTTGTCTGCATTAAATAACCCATTGAGGTTGATATGCCGTAAAACAAAATAAATCAAACCAATCTAAAGCAAAGAATACATATTCTATTCATACGAATCTATCCTAAAAATGTTGTCGGCATTAAATAACCCATTGAGGTTGATATGCCGTAAAACAAAATAAACCAAACCAATCTAAACCAAAGAATACATATTCTATTCATACGAATCTATCCTAAAAATGTTGTCGTCATTAAATAACCCATTGAAGTTGATATGCCGTAAAACAAAATAAACCAAACCAATCTAAACAAAAGAATATATATTCTATTCATACGAATCGATCCTAAAAATGTTGTCTGCATTAAATAACCCATTGAGGTTGATATGCCGTAAAACAAAATAAACCAAACCAATCTAAACCAAAGAATACATATTCTATTCATACGAATCTATCCTAAAAATGTTGTCGTCATTAAATAACCCATTGAGGTTGATATGCCGTAAAACAAAATAAACCGAACCCATCTAAACCAAAAAATACACATTCTTTTCATATGAATGTATCCTAAAAATTTTGTCGTCATTAAGTAAGCCATTGATGTTGATATGCCGTAAAACAAAATAAACCAAACCAAACAGTTTCGATAATTTTTTGGGTTGCAATTTAATGTGAAAATTTAAAATTTCCCCAGTTTTTTTAAGGGTTGATCAAGCAAGACAAGCTTTCTAACTATTGCACCACGTCGGCAGTTTTCCCTTTTATTTACTAAGCACAATTTAAATGTGACATAAGTCCAAAAGTATAGAACAGCCATTGAAGACCCAACTCACTACTCAGTCGTACATGATCAAGCGAGACAAGCTTTCTATTACATCACGTCGATTTGCTCCCCGAATGGCTTTATAATGATTTAATTCAGCTTAACTTAGATTTGGCACAAGAACGAAATTGCGTAGCATCCAGTGATGATCGAACTTATTGTTCAGTGGGAATGAATCTAACAAGACAAGCTTGCTAAATATTACACAATGTCGACTTCCTTCACTGTCTCTAGTATATATATATATATATATATATATATATATATATATATATATATATATATATATATATATATATATATATATATATATATATATATATATGAAATGGATAATGTTCGAAAATTATTTTAAGACATTTTTATGTTTATACATTCTTTTTATAGATGGTATTTATCAATCCACCCACGCGGATCGAATGTGGCACAAGGCGTTTTTAATGTGGGTATCTCCGAACCCGGAGGCCCAGCCAAAAATAAATAACCATCCAAACCCGCCGAGGCGGGCCATTTCCGTCAACCTCCCCTAACGAAACCCTACCCTTCGGCGGAGCTTCGTCCGGGTTCCGCTCTGCAAGCAGAGAGTTCGACAGACACCCGACCCGGCAGCTCACAAAGCGCAGATACTACACTTTGATCCTAGCCACCGGGCCGACCGGGTATTCTTTTTATTGCTACAAATATTTAAGTAAATGCTTTGTTTTATAATAAACAGTATTTATAACATTTACCGGTCTGAATGGCCGAGAAAGTTTCCATAGAAAAGGCCGGTAAAATTTATAAATACTGTTTATTGTAAAACAAAGGAATGAACGATAATAAAATATCATAGGAAAAGACGTAATGTATAAACAATTACACAAAATATTTAAAAAAAAAAATCACAATATATTACAATTAAAAGAAATCTACAAGGGATGTTACGAGAAATATAATTCGGAAAAAAATATATGTCATTCGGGTCCCACTATGAAGGCGTTGAATACCTAGAATAGAGATAAACAAAAAAAAACCCTTTATTTTCTCCCTGTCAGGAATATCTGAAGAATAAACGCCAGTGAATAATTTTGTAATTACTATCGACTGAATAAAATTAATTCCTTCTTTATTTCACTCAACTCTTGACCTCAGTTGAAATCATGGTGTACCATTGAAGACATAGCCACCATTATTCTCCATCACGTACCCTTCTCTGAGGGAGGTACGCTGGAGTAATGGATAGCGGCTTTGATTGAGGAATCCGTGCTAGATAGACTCACCAATCAACCGATTCAAGGTGTCAATCCTCTTCTCCTCCCTCCAGATATGGGTAAATAGCAGGACAGACTGGGTTCTATAGCCTTGGATGGCAACTGAATTCAAACCCGGATTGGAGCCTCTAAGGCAGATGGTAGCACTCTGTGCTACCTTCCGGCTACTACTGCAGTTTATCCTCTCCTTTGGACTCTGTTTGCAAGTCCCGTCCGGGCAGCCCTAGTTCTCCATACGTCCTGCCCAGGCTCGAGACAGACGGATGCCGACGACGATCATTCTGTGAGATTCTGAGAGCAGCAATGCTTCCCTTAAAATTGCCATTCTAAAATATGAACGCAAGATATATCCAGATATATACACTCTAAAGTAAACCTAGTTACTGAGGTTTTATTTTCAATCATTAGTAATAGGAGTAGATAGACTCACCAATCAACCGATTCAATTTCCTCCCTAGTCTTTTGAACAGGATTAAAGTTTTAACCATTATCTGAAGATTAAGATTACGTTTCTGGTCCCTTCTAAAGTCTATTTCAGCACTACGCGTTTAGCTTCCCCGTTTGATCTCTTAAATGTTATTTACCAATTATTTAGTTCCTTTTATTATCGCTCTCCTTCACCTCAACAAGAGTGGGTAGGTTTGCCTATCTTCCGGTTCACACTCCTTCCTGATTTTTTGAACAAGAGTAGGAAACTTAAAAGAGAAATCTTAATACAAACACAAGGAGATCGGTATGACAAGAAAATGGATTTTGGAGAGAAGTCTCTCCAAGTGGTTTTAACATTTTTAAAACAAACACAAGGAGATCAATATGACAAGAAAATGGATTTTGGAGAGCAGTCTCACCAGATGGTTTTAACAATTTAAAAGCAAAATCAAGGAGATCGATATGAGAAGAAAATGGATTTTGGAGAGTAGTCTCTCAAAATGGTTCTAACATTTTAAATACAAGCACAAGGAGATCGATATGACAAGAAAATGAAATTTCGAGAACAGTCTCTCCAGATTGTTTTACCATTTTACATACAAACACAAGGAGATCGGTATGAGAAGAAAATGGATTTTGGAGAGCAAATGTTTAAAAGAGATTTATCACTTTTCGCCTGTTTAGTATTGCATTCGTAGTTTCTTCAAAAATATTTTATTCCTCTTTCACTCCAAGTAACTCCTTGCGTCTTAGTGACATCATCACCTATTTGGGGTATATTGATAAAAATATAAGAATAGTATTAATAGAATTGGAATACAAATGTGTCTGGCCAGACAAACATTTCTAAAGTCTGACTAAATGTCCAAATATCAGAATTATGTTTTTTTTTTTTTTTTTTTTTTTGATGGGCTGCAATTAGTTTTTCATTCAATAATACTTCTTGTAATTTACACTAAAGATTTTCATAATTTTCTTATCTTTTCTTTTGAATATATTTCGTTTAATTATTTGCTTTCATTTTTTTTTTCTTTTTTTCCTTTCTCTTCTTTATTGTCTTAATTTCGTTCTTCATTTTTGTATTTTTTGTCCTTTTTCTTTCATTTTCTTTTTGATTTTATCTGCATTATCTGCGGCTTCCCTGAATTTAGATTATGCAAGGATCGATGAACGAGAGAGGTGACCGCACCATCTTTTCTTTTTTATTTCTTTTTTTGACATCACTCAGGAGATTGTCATTATGTCGAATTGCTCCATGCATATTTATCGGACATCGTTTGTATCTCATATGTTCAATGCATGAGATGTTGATGAAGTACCTTTAATATATAATATCTGTTTGCAGATTTATTCTTTAGAGTTCTGCTTTGAATATCTAAGTTTTCTAGGTGTACAAGGAGATCGATATGAAAAGAAATGGATGTTGGAGAGCAATCTATCAAAATGGTTTTAACATTTTAAAAATAAATACAAGGAGATCGATATGACAAGAAAATGGATTTTGGAGAGTAGTCTCTCAAAATGGTTTTAACATTTTAAAAACAAACACAAAGAGATCGACATGATAAGAAAATGGATTTTGGAGAGCAGTCTCTCCAGATGGTTTTAACAATTTAAAAGCAAAATGAAGGAGATCAATATGACAAGAAAATGGAATTTGGAGAGTAGTCCCTCAAAATGGTTCTAACATTTTAAATACAAACACAAGGAAATCGATATGAGAAGAAAATGGATTTTGGAGAGCAGTCTCTCCAGATGGTTTTAACATTAAAAAACACACACAAGGAAATTGATATGACAACAAAATGGATTTTGATGTGCAATCTCTCCAGATGGTTTTAACATTTTAAAAACAAATACAAGGAGATCGATATCACAGGAAAAATGGATTCTGGAGAGCAGTCTCTCAAGATGGGTTTAACATTTTAAAAACAAACTGAAGGAGATCGATATGATAAGTAAATGGATTTTGGAGAGCAATCTCTCCAGATGGTTTTAACATTTAAAAAAAAACACAAGGAGATCGATAAGACAAGAAAAATGGATTTTGGAAAGCAATCTCTCCAGATGGTTTTAACATTTTAAATACAAACACAAGGAGATCGGTATGACAAGAAAATGGATTTTGGAGAGCAGTCTCTCTAAGTGGTTTTAACATTTTTAAAACAAACGCAAGGAGATCGATATGACAAGAAAATGAATTTTAGAGAGAGAAGTCTCTCCAAGTGGTTTTAACATTTTTAAAACAAACACAAGATCGATATGACAAGAAAATGTATTTTGCAGAGCAGTCTCTCCAGATGGTTTTAACATTTAAAAACAAAGACAATGAGATCGATATGACAAGAAAATGGATTTTGCAGAGCAGTCTCTCTAAGTGTTTTTAGCATTTTTAAAATAAATACAAGCTTAATAATAGGAAGAATACTTTTTCAGAGACATTTTTTGTGAAATGAAAATTTTATTTTCTTATTTTGAAGAAGCAGTGAAATTAAATAATGTTATGAATTCTTCTTTGTTTTAAATGAAATTATCAAAGAAGTAATTAGTATAATTTTTAGAATTAGTTTGTAAAGATTTTATCAATATAAATAATTTACATCATTCTTTACTCATTTCACTGACTTGCGATATATTGATGCAAAATCTTTCAATCCTTTGTTTTATTGTGTTGTTCTACTACAGGCGAGCCTTTAATATACACTTTATTTCTCACCTAATTAACACAGGGAAATAGGTACTCTCCTATTTACCTGTTCACTACTCATTGAAAATGTAAGTTCTTAACCAATAAATCTTAGAAAAAAGATTTTTCAATATGACAAGATTTTTCAGTATTCTGAGAATTTATTGTTCTGATGGTGACAGATCTGCAGAATATTCTAAGCCGCGAAATAATTTCGCATCTCAACGTTATATTCAAGTGTCACGTATTTGCAATTTCCTGTTCCTGCAAAAAATGGTCTTTATCTTTGCTCAGAGATAAAAAAATTATTTACATTATTTGGACTAATGTCCTTAAAATGATAACAGTAAAGATTGCAATATGAGCACTGATAAAAATACGGAGACATTAGGTTTATAATATCCAGATATTCCTAAACATTCATTCTCAAGGATACATGGCACATTGGATAAAGACGTTAGGAAGATCCATTGACAGGACCCAAAAGAGTGTGAGTTCAATACCTGGTTAAGAGGGGAATTAACAGAAGATAACTGATAACAGACATCCATTAGACTTGGAACTAGTCTACCCCAGTGAGCGAAATAAAGAGTTCAGTTCGACATTCCAACACCTGAAGAAGGCGAGAAGGTGTCATAAATATGGCGACTAATGTAAATAGTGTACATAATACCTCATCACAGAAATATAGAGAGATAATGAAAGGGCGAAACGTTGTAAAAAATATGTCGACGAAGATGAGGACAATAGTCCAAATAATGTAAATAGTGTACATAATACCTTATCTCAGAAATATAGACAGATACTGAAGGGCAGAAACTTTGTAGCAAATATGGCGACAAAGATGAGGAGAATAGTCCGAATATATTTAAATAGTATTCATAATACCTCATCTGAGAAATATAGACAGATAGTTAAGGGCCGAAATGTTGTAATAAATATGGCGACAAAGATGAGGCAATAGTCCGAACAATGTAAATAGTGTACACAATACCTCATCTCAGAAATATAGACAGATACGGAGAAAAAATATCTTCCAATGCGTCTAGAAAAGCCAAATGCTCGTTGAATTTTTTTTTTTAATATTTACTTTAGTTTGACTCCGATAAATTCACAATCTAGGATTTTCGAATTGTATTTTGAATGTAATTTCGGTAAAAATACTTTTGTTGTCTTACCAAGAAGAAAAATCTTCTTCTAATTTAGTATCAACGTATAAAGCGCACACTGTCTCATATTAATGCGTACTTTTACCCTTTTAAGTAGTTTAGTTTAAAAAATTCGTTATGAAGAAAATGATACAGAACTGTTATGCAATATCAGCCCCATATTTAGTGGTGAATGTTGCATAATATCCTCACAAATGAAGAAGAGACGTGAATTAACAGAAATGTGGCGATACAGAAAAATGATGAGAATAGCATGCAAGTAACGACGAAGCTTTAGAGTAAATGAAAATAAAAGTGACACTTATACTTCACATCAGGAATAGTTGCAATTTTTAGGGTATATAATGAAGAAAAACGGCTTGAAAAATTTAATACTCACAGGATAGATGAATGGCAAGAGGGACAGAGAAAAAGCACGCATAACCAGCCTAGCGAACTTTACTAAATGGATGTGTTAGGAGAGATAACAAAAAGACAACCCTTAAAAAGCGTATATGGCAATTCATAGACAATAGATAAAGCAATCTATTGAAAATTTTGATGGCCTAAGTCTTGAAAGGACTTGGCATTTACCAAATTATAGGAAAATTTTACAAAAGGTGTCCATATAACACCATATGACACTGGTAAAAAGCATTAATCTGGAATATGACAAAGAGGGTTAGGGTCATAGATTTATGTCCTCTTGCCTAAAAGCGTAAGTGACGAGACCAAATCTCATTATTACCAGGAAGGAAGAAGCGCTCAATTGAGTATAATATTTGATAATTTTGTGGACAAAGGGACAATCAAGAGACTTGACTATGCCTGTCTGTCAGCAGTCAGAAATGTCTCACGGAACTTTGGATTTTATCCTGCGTAGAAGGAATTCAGATAGTGAATGAACCATTAGGGTTAAATTGGTACTATTAGTGAAAATTAAAAAAATAACTACTATTAATGACTAAAAGTTGAGATTGTCTTTCCGCCCATGTAGTTTGGAAGTCTGAGTTGTCAAAGAAATAGCGTTGGTAGCGGGTTTAGATGAGATACCAAGAGAGACAGAGAAGATTTCTCCACCCATTTGGTGCGAGGCATAGATAAGAGAACGAATTAATTATACGGGCGAGCCAATACTTGTACTCGATGCCTGGTGGAATAGGTGATTCCTTAAATTTGGAGAGATGATTAATATTACAAAGCAGATATAGGAATATTGTTGTAATTGTTACAGAAACATGGGGAGATGCCTAATTCCTAAACAGCATGGCCTCACGCTCCAAATTGGCGACCCAGGCAGTTTCAGACAGAAGACGAATCGAGACAGCGGTGACCGAGCTCCTGAAAGCCACGTGGACTGATGCCGAGAAAATTCCGGATTTGTGTTAAGAAATCTGTTCCAAGAAATTCGCACGATAGGCAAGTGTTGCTAAAGAGATTTTAGTGGGAAGGGTAAATTTTTGTTATACTAAGAACTACATAAACCAAATCGAAAACTGACCTGAAGACTTTTTTCGTTTTTATTACGTCTGCAAAAAGATATTTCTATTTATTTTTCATCATATCACAGCTCGTTGCGAGTTGAATCGGCGCTACCTTAATGACGATTAATCGATACCTACCAGATTTGTGATCAAGGAACACAGCGTTGGCGGAGCAGAGGTTGTGACCGAGGTGGAGAGCGACCAACGCCCGTTGAATCGCGACAGTATCGAACGGTGTGGGGTTGACCCTTCAATCGATTCGTCCTTCTACGACTCTGAGGACCAATTCATCTTTCTATATAGGCGTCGTGTGGCAAAGATCAGAACGTCTGGTCACTATTAGCAAGGCTGACCTAGAATCGACCACCGATTTATTTTCTTAGCTGTTGTGCTTTTCCAACTCCATTGCATCATGAAATCCATCACAAATCTTCGTCTTTCCTAGTAAATTCCCTTCTGCTAAAATAAACCATCCACTTCGGAATAGATCGAGAATGTTCCATATGTTTATAGTAGCATGAATAATCCATCAGTTTTAATTGAAATTATGCTAATTATTAGATAATATATAGTAACCTATTCTTGTATAAAAAGAAATAATTGGGATTCCTCTAACATGGATCTATGTGCGCTTTCAAAAATCAATTTATGTTTAAGCCATCATAAGATCGTTATGATCTTGCACATCGTAGTCTATAATCCATTTTGATCATCATCACATCATTCTTTCCTTGCTAACCGCAAAACATGTCAGTAACTTTCGAATCTTGGCGCCATCGAATGTAGTACGGTCTTCGCCGATGAAAATAATGTTTCTCGGGCAGAAACTTGTCTGTTTTTATAGTCTGCATAAGAATGTCTTGTAACGTAATTGTAGTGGTCGTTGTGTCATCTTTTTTTTTCCTGTTATTTAGGAGAAAATAGTGTTTTTAGAGATTTCACCGTTACATGTACAATTGAGAAATCATAGAACTTAACAAAGATGGATATTTTCTTAACTTCTTTCATTCTACACAACACAGATATTCGAGATATATTCTCAACTTGCCTTTATCAGACTTACCAAAATAAGCCGAAAGTGTAATATCATCGACGGCAACAAAGTGATTATACAGGAAAGAAATTTAAAAAAAAAATTATCCAAGGAAATGACTATGAATAATACATATCTATCATTTGTATATCCTTGCTTGAACCGGCTTCTAATGCTCTGGATGGAGCGGCTTGGGAATACTAGTCGTGGCTCTAGGGGGCACAGTCCTATGGGTGAAAGGAAATTGGATGAGTTCCACCACGGAATTTATAAATGAGCGATGCAATATCGAGTCTAGTTCGCTACCTCTTCGTCACCGAGGCCTGTTAGTACAGTTGGTATGACGTTTGCCTTTCAGTGTAACTGTCCGGGTTTCAATTCGGTAGTGGATGCGCATTGCTGATGAGTCCCAAATATAGGACGGAACGGCCGTCAAGTGCCTCCTGTATTCTGATTAGGTTTCTTCTTCTAGCCTCAATAAATTTCTTAATTTCTATGATATCTATATTTCTGAGATGAGGCATTATAACTATTTATATCATTCGGACTGTTGTCTTCATTTTATTGGCATATTCACGATGTTTCGACAGTTGGACTCTTCAACCTTCTTCAGGTTTTATGCTTTGGAATTTCGAATCGAACTCTTTATTTACTCCATAAGTGTAAATAATTCTGATTGCACGTGCCATGCCTCTTTTTGGATATCTTACTATCAGTTAATTCTCTTTAGTAACTGAACTCTCCAAGATTTTGTTTTTATATCGAACTTGCAACTCTTTGGACGAAGTCCCTTTTTGGATTACCCAACCGCCGCTTTTATCCACTTTATTGATTATGTTCTCGTATTTTCCAATGATGTTCTCTATCTATTATTTCAACTTCATCCCACTGATGAAGGTCGTAGCGTACAATGACTGAAACCTCGGGAATATGGCGATAAAGCTGAGGACAACTCTCCGAACGATGTATATAGTGTAAATATGAATAATACTTCTACTATGTCCTGTGTCACTTCATTATATGCTCAATCATAGCTCTCCACAACATTTTAACTTTTTAAGATCTTTTTTCTCATACTATCAATCAGTGTTATGCCATCAATTTACACAAGCTAATTATGTAGTTTACTCGTTGTTTCGCTCCGGTCATCTTGACTTAAATATCTGCTATGAGTTTTAATTTTTGTTCTTTCTCCTTATGTATTCCAAAAAAATCAACAGTCGCTTTCCGTGTCGAATTTTTCCCCTCCACCAAAATGCTCTTTTCTCACACGCTATGTCCATCATATTTTTAGCATTCTTCTGTAAAAGTTCACATTTGTTGCCCCATTTTCTTCTCCATCTGTGGGGAAATTATTCAACATTAGTTGTTATATAGGTGTGTTGACATAACCCAGCTATTTAATACTCTTTTCTAAAGAAATATTTACGTTTCTTAATCTTTTGCTAAGTTTTTAAAATGTCACTTTCATTATTCCAATGTATCTTCGGATATCTGCATTAACATTTTCTATTGTCTGTAATAAAACTATTAAGAGAAAAAAAGCTGTGCAATGTAACATCACTGACCTCGTGAAGAAAAATATATTTTATTCACATTCAGAAATTTATTTTTGCTTGGATACTACATATGAAATTAAAGATCTCTCACTGTAGCGTAACGTAAAATTTAACGTCATTGTGAATATCGCCAATAGAAATTGTAAAATTTTATGGGTAAGTTAGTGGAGAATACTTTTAGGATTAGAGAGAAAAAGGTCTTGCAGTCATAAACATTCTTGAAAATTTATTACATTTGTGAAATAAGATATATTTGATAGTTATAAATCTCACCAAAAAGAGAAAAACAAGAGGGAAATAGCGGTGCATTTTCATTAGTCTGTAAATTAACAAATTAGAAGCTTGTAAAAATGTGAGATTTTCTCACTCCAAATTTTTTCAATGAGAATCATTCCGAGTCAGCTATGCGTCTGTAATGCTAAGATAGAGCAGTTTCTCTCACTCACTAAACCATCTGCATCACTGGCAAGTAATCGGTAAAATTCACGTCTGGGGACAATAAAATTAGCCAAAAATAACAAATGCCTTGCATTACTGCAAGAAATGGCTGATTTGACGTTCCGTAAGTAACAGAGACATTACAACTTTGGTATATTCACTTGAAATCAGATGCGGTAACTAACACAAACGACACGGCCCACTATGAATCAATTACTGTTGTCACCAAGCAACTGTTTACACCACATACATACACCACATAATATCGTAACTATGTCACAAACTAAATGCTAATGGCTATTAAAAATTTGACTTCCTTCAAGTTTATTAAATTTTATTTTGAAATAATAAGTAATTGAACAAATCAATTTGCCATCTTTTTGTAACTGAATTACAGAAAGATTTTTTTCCTTTTTATTAACTATCGCGGCCTTGTTTATTGTTTTGTTAAGCGCGTGTCCGACATCGAACCCACTCCCCAGTACGTGGAAAAATTGCTTTGCAGGACTCCGGTTCTTGGAGAAGAAATGTTGGAGCCCTCTGATTTAATGTATACACAAGTACACGCAAGAACCCCCCCACACACACACAATTTGACTGAGTTTGAAATATAACATTGGAATAATACATTCATTTGTTACTCAGTCTGCACGACCCATACACTAGGCTGAGCCATAAAAGCATAAAGTTGGCCAATAAAAATATCCCTCCCTACCAAAAAAATCAGAGAATTTTTTTTTTAAATTTTTAAAAATTTTATTTAACTTTTCGAAAGCTATTCGTTAATAAATAGAATTATTTTTAGATAATTTTTAAAAATTTTCTAGAAATATTTTAAGTTTGTCATTGAATTAAAATATACTTGTGTACACTCACAAATATATACACACACAATTTTAATATATATTTAGAGTTTCTAGATAAAATCTAAAGAAGAATCTGCAATGTTATTAGTCCTGATCTGGCATCGCAGCTTCACTCATTTTCCCACCGCCGTAACGTATCAGGTCATCCCATAAGTTCTGTCCGAATTTTAACTTTTTGTTAAAATGAACGAAATTTAAAGAGTATTTTATAATGTCTAATGGATCTGAACATTATTTTTATGTTTAGATGCATTTAAACTGATCAAATTTTATTTCAGAGAACAATAAAATTAAATTTTGTTTGATTAAAACCCTGCTAACATGGAAGTACCCAAGATCATTTGAGGCACATAATGCTTTATGAGTTCAAGAAAGGAAACTCAGCAGCCGAAGCGGCTAGAAACATTCACTCAGTTTATGGAGAGGAATGTGTGAATGAAAGCATAAGATGGTTTGCAAAATTCAGAGGTGGAGATTTCACCCTTGAAGATGAAGATCGAACCGGACGTCCAGTTGAGTTGATGAAAAGCTTCTTGAAGCAGCCCTTGAAGAAAATCCAGCTTTATCAGTTGAGGAATTGGCAGTGGTTCTCAGTTCAAACCATACAACTGTTCATCGTCATCTTCAACAACTTGGAAATTTTCTAAACTTGGAAAATGGGTGCCTCATGAATTGTCTGAAAACAACCTCAAATCCCGAGTTGACATCTACTCTTCTCTCCATTCTCGCCAAATTGTTTCACCTTTTTTGGATAGACTTGCGACTGGCCACGAAAAATGGATCTTTTATCGAAATGTTAACCGTCGTAAACAGTGGCTTGGTAAAGGGGAAGGACCCCAGCCACAGCCGAGAAGGGAACTTCATGGGAAAAAAGGTCTTCTTTCAATCTGGTGGGATCGCCAAGGAATAATCCACTTTGAATTCTTACCACCTAATGCCACAATTAATGCTCAAATATACTTTCAGAGCGTTTGAACCAAGCTTTGAGGAAAAAAAAGACCTGCTCTAGTGAATCGAAAAGAGGTGATGTTTCATCAGGACACACAGCAAGATTCACGTCACAAAAGATCAAAGAACTTGGTTGGGAGAAAATTCCTCATCCACCTTATTCTCCCGATCTTGCTCCTTCAGACTACCATTTGTTTCGTAGCTTACAGAATCATTTGGAAGAAACAGCTTTTGTAACACAGGAAGAGATTAAAACTGACATTTGTGAGTTCTTCGAATGAAAGCCAAAAGAATTTCACAGTAATGGAATTAGTAAGTTTGTTAATAGATAGAAGGAAGTCATAGATAATCAGGGGAAATACATTGTTGATTGAATCTTTAATTAAATGTAACATTTGGTCACTTGTTTTCTTTATTCAAAATTCGGACAGAACTTATGGGATGACCTGATATCTGTGTTTTTAAAAACTTTTCTTTTGTTAATTATTCCTACGTTTTAATCTGTCGCTAAACAACATATGTATGCCTTCTGTTTGTTTTTATAAATTAAATATACTACTGGTGCCCATCTCGACGGTTCACGTTTATCAACACAAGAGACTCGTAAGCCATTAGCGACGTAGGGGCAGCTCATGTATTGTAGTCATAGCAGCAGAGTTGTGACTTGGGATAGATAACTCGACGGAGGCCAAACATATTTTTCCATCTGCTAGACTAGTTAGCAAACATGGCTATACGGACCAATCTGTCCTGCTATTTATATATAGCTGAAGAGTGGGATTGAAGGATTAATATTTTCCCAAGAATATTTGCGTGTGAGTAACTAAATCGACTGGAATTTTTTCGAAATCTGCACTTGGATTTCTCATTTCGAGGTGATAGCCACTATCCCCCACCCCTGCCACGTTCTACCAGCCAGAACAATCATTTGATAAAAAAGTAAAGCAAATTAAAGGAAGGAAAATATTATTAATACTCAAGATCATAATGGGAAATAGGGTGAATTGAATGATGAAGGAAGAAATTGAAGGATATGAATTAAGAAGAAGAAGAAGAAGAAGAAGAAGAAGAAGAAAGTGTAATAAGAGAAAAAAATGAAATTAACATGTGAGATATAAGATAAAAGATGAAGGGAGAATAGAATGTAAAAAGAGGGGGTGAAAGAAAGAGAAAGGTATCAAAATTCTGGAAGAAAAAAACGATGAAAAAGAGATGAAAAGAGGAAAGATGCAGACAGAGAAGATAGTTAAGTAGAAAATAAAAATATACTGGATTCTCCTCGCCACAACTCTCTGCGTTTAATAATTTAATTTATTCGTAAATTTTTGATGTCTATTGACACTTGAATTTCACAAACACACACGTATATATACATACATACGTAAATGTGTACACACACACACATATATATATATATATATATATTCATATATATATATATTCATATATATATATATATATATATATATATATATATATATATATATATATATATATATATATGTATGTATGTATGTATGTATATATTTGCGAAAGCTGTATGACAAAGTGGAAACTCTAAGTTTGCTTATGTTGGTGCAACTACACATACATACGAACGAAACACATCTTTATCACATTCACACACTCACACAGATATATATATATATATATATATATATATATATATATATAATGTCAAAAACGTCAGATAGATAGATAGATAGATAGAAAGAAAGAAAGAAAAAAGAAAGAAAGAAAGAAAAAAGAAAGAAAAGAGTATACTCAGATAGATAGATAGATAGATAGATAGATAGATAGATAGATAGATAGATAGATAGATAATTAAAATCAAAGTCTTATGGTTAGCTTTTGACGATATTTTAATGTTCCCTGACGATATTGCTTTTGTCCATATTGATATAAGTTTTATTTGTTGTTGTTTTTTACAAATGCACGACCGAATAAAAAAAAAAAAATTAAAAGACCACTCATATTTTTATCTGTTCTCCTTTCTCCTAAGATATTTAGTAATAAAAAAATAAAAATATGTTTCTCGTCTCTCTCCCATTATTTACATCGCTCTGGCGACAATCTTTTAAAATATAATGATTGGTATCTATCACCACAATGTTCGCCATTTGTAAATCAAAAGCTGGCACAAATTTTTGAGATATTTTTTTTTTCAACACCAGGATATTTTCTCATATGAAAGGATTATCTGCTTGAATATGTTATGTGGAACATTGCTAAGCCAGTAAATATTCCATGAACATTTCGGAAAATCTGACAAAGAATATACTAAATGGAAAATAACATAAGCTTTGAAAAACAAGTTGTTTGTTCTCTTTGAAGAAGTAGTAAAAATTTTTTTATAGAAACTTTCCTGATTCACCGACATTTTTAACAAATTTACTCTTACCTGACTTCATGACTATAAGCAACCTTTAAAAACAAACAGGCTGGAATTTGTGAAAAAAAAAAAGATTCTAAGTGAAACCAAAATTCATATGATGAAGAATAAAGCGTGAAAGAATGATGACCATCAAAAAGAAATTAATGCAGGAGAAATCATTAAAACTAATAAGAGCGATGAAGTAACCAAACAATCGAACGAGTCAGTATGATCAAACATTTTGATGAGAAAAATGTCGAAATTAAAGAATATTTCAAGAGAGAAAGTAAACAAACATACAAGAAATCCTGCAAATATCAATGATCAAACAAAAAAAGGTATGCAAAATGACCACAAAAAAACAACAGACAAGGTAATCAAAAGCATAAAAATATTTTTAGTCAGAATTTTTTCCCTAATGGCAATAAATTAACTTATGTCACTTTGCCTGCACTCAGTGACACCCAAGGCATAAAAATACGATAGGAGAGACATAATAATGCACCACAACAATCAATTGCAGAGACTGATTGAAAACAGAATTTTTAAAAAATATGACGAAAAAGTTGAACACTTCCTAAATGAAAAATAAAAAGCATGTGCAAGAGAAGGACCGCTGAAAAAGACAAAATCAAAAACAAATCAAAAACAAATCAAAAACATACCCACGTTCAGTAAAATGATTCAACAACAGATAAAAGCTAAATCAAAAAGAATCAGAGTTTACGAAAAGTGATAAAAGTTTTTTTTTTTTTTTTTTTTTTCATCAGTACAAAATTTACAGAAAAGAAAAAGCAGTAAAAAGGTCTACGGATAAAACAAGCAAACGTTAAATTGAAATTCACAAAACACATGAGAGACAAGATGTTGAAAATTCAAGGTTTAACAATTGAGAAAAAATGAAGACAAAAAACACGGTAACGAAAATGTGAAACGGAAACAAACAAAATAAGATGGAAAAACAAAAGAGACCTCAACAAGAATAACCAGGTACGTCTTTGAAAGAGACCCTAAAAGAAATTAAGCAAATGGATGGACAAAAGGAATGATGGCATAGAATATTTCTAAAAAAAATAATGTCTAAATGAAGACCAAGGCTATGTTTATTTTAATTGTTCTATTAACACATATCATACAGGAAAGATGCATAGAAAAACTTGCTAAAAAACTTTCATTCTTTCCAAAAAGAGAAAGTCAGCACCTTCCAAAACTACTGGTCAGTGTCATGTCGCTTTAAAATTTACATAATCACCAAATGTATCATAACACCTAGAACCAACCAACATTAATAAATAACAACCAAGTATTACTGGAAAAAATAGGCTATAGAGTATGGATATGAGGATAACGATAACCTACTCAAAACAAGCCTATAATAGAAGAGGCAAAAACTAGCAAAAGTAACATGTTCAGACTATAAAAAAGTGTTTTATTAAGTTCCACAGAACTGGATAATACAATACCTATAATGTATAACGTCTCACCTATTACGAAAATATTTTATTTGTAGCAAACATGAAGCAATAACAAACAACCGTAAAAAATAACATCCAGAAAAATCAATACTTGTAGCATGATCTTCCAATGAGACTCACTTAACTTGCCATTTAACAATAGGAACTTTATATCAGGCAAGTTACAGATTCATCAAATTGCTGTATATTGGTGACCTGACGGAGACAAGAAAATAAGCCTATTCGCCATCTTTATGAATTTAGTGTCGACAACAAAATAGACTTTAGCCTAGATAAACGTACCAGTGTTACTTTCAAAGGAGTTAAGGTAAGAAAAGCTGAAATAGTCAAGATTTTGTTATAGATATTGATATCCAGGCGAGAGAAAAATATGATACTCACAAATACTTATATATATATATATATATATATATATATATATATATATATATATATATATATATATATATATATATATGAAGAAATAAGATGCAATAAAATACAAAACATACAGACGAATATGTCTGATGCTTATATCAGATTTAATATTCATTAAGAGATGAAGTTCCAGCCATAAGCTACAGTTTCAACATGATCTATTTGAAAATCGAACAACTAAAACGATTGATAGCTGGAAAAATGCACCACAGATGTTGATATGAATTACGTTCCATATTTAGGGCAAAGGGCATTATGCAGTTTGAGTTGACTTAAAAAACAACCCATATCGGAAGTGACACTGAACTTGAACATTACGGAGCGGTGGTGACACTGAACTGGACACATAATCTAGCAAAAAAAGGAAATAATGAAAACGAGCCTGCCACCAACTTCACTCTTTTGAATAAAAATCTAAACCAATTACTAATCCCGAGAAAAGCTAGAGTCCCATGGGAAGAGGGAAATGTTATACAATCGGCTCCCATAACGAACCACTGATAAAGATGGTGATTAACCCCTAACAAATCGATAGTTAATAACAACTGGCCTAAAATCTGAACTTCAACTCTTTATTATTGCTGCTCAATACATTGCATTAGAGTAAGTTAAAACCGAAAAATTATCTAAAAGACAAAACAAACCCAATGGGCAGGATATATATATATAAAATAAATAATATTAGGTTGGTGCAAAAATAATGACGTAATAATGTCGTTTTTTGACGTAACGTCAAAAAACGACATTATTACGTCATTATTTTTGCACCAACCTAATAGAACGTCTAGTTGTCGGAACGCGTAAATTAGTCGAAAGAGAACCCATGCAGACACAAACATGCAATATTATATCTCCAATGGACAGTCTCTAAGCACGAAATCATCAAAGAATATTGAAAAATTACGAACACGAGCCATCACCTGTAACAGAAGACGAATTTTCTATTTTCTTGGACATGCCAGTCTAAACTGCTACAGAGATTAAGACAAACAGACTTCGAATAATAAGGCTGGTTGACGATTCAGTTTTTAGAAAATCAGCAATGTCCTCAGCGGAAAAGCTGGGGCTTAATACCATGAGTATTGACACCAAAAAATGAGTCGTAACTTTTACCAACTTTTGAGCATTTAAAGATGAATTGAAAAATGTACAGAATTACCTAATTTCTGAAGGTTTTCGACAGTTTACTATTTCAAGAATAAATTCAAATAAATTTGATATTTTTTCTATTAAATATATTGAATAGAAAATATATAAACACCAGAATTCTATTACGAATCATCACAAGCAAATTATGCAATTTTTTACTGGTATTTGTTTTTGTTTTTTTTTCTTTCAACAAGGGAAAATTGTATTCTCACATATGTTACTATGTGAGAAAACGATATTATTTTGCACCAACCTAATATAAAAGATGTACAAGATTATTGATTCGCATATTTCATAATCTTTTACATCGTTGTAATTTGATTCCGGTGTTTTATTAATTATGACCTAATAAATTAGGACATAATTAATAAAAAACAAAACTAGTTAAAATATGTATACAACACCATAATGGTCTTGAGTACAATTTATAAGACATTTTTTTTTAAATTTGCATAGTTTATTGATAATATGATCCAATTCCTTGAGTATCAGCTCAGGGTGAAGATTAGATCCGATTGGAAACGCTTGATCTCGACAGACTTTAGTGAAAGGTGGGTTACTGAGGCAAGCTTGGTTCGCTTGAACGGGGCTAGACTTGGTTTTCTCTTTTAGGTCAACCTAGATCACATCGGAGTGGTTTTCCTGCTGACCCCTCCCCTGAGTAGACTAAAGAAACTCAGTTTACCTAGTTAATGTGAGTAACTGTTTTTCCTGGCCTGCTACCGGCCACATCTTTTTTTTAACGATCCAAGTTGAGATTCCCAACCTCCCCAGTTTGTTTTTTGCCGCCCCCCGCCGCCGCTTTTCATCTCGTTTGGATCAGCCTTATTTATTTCCCATGGCCGCATATATATTTTTCTGCTTTCCCCTCTTCTTTACCGAGATAGCCTCTTGATTTTATCCAATGGGCAGAATACAGCGGCCTCTCTTTTTCGAAGGGTTGGACGGGTCCTACTAACATCAGTTATGTTTATTTTTGCTTTGTTTTCACATTTAGTTTGTTTTGGGGTTCAGCCCTCCCCTTTCGTGATCATTCATCTGAATTGTATATATAAAATGTAAATAATATTTATCATCTCACGGGGATGATTTTTTGTAAAAGTGTGAGGATGTGGCATTATGGTGTATGGGCGATTGATTGATGACGATTAGCTAGCTATAAGATAGTTAGTGAAGACCAGACTCAACCTATTCCCCCTTTTCGGCCTTGTAACATAATTGTATTAATTTACAATAAATATACTTTATTGGTAATCTCTGTGTAGCATTTTACATTAAATTATCGTTAAATTGTTCAGTATATTCCCCTTTAAAGTAAATTAAGGTCTTATTTGATGGCAAAATGATTTAATAATAATGTGCTTGTGCCTTGCTTCTTCTCTATATACAATATGTTAAGCTTCAGTATTTAATTTAACGGTTCCTTACACACCTTACGTATGTGCAGGTAAAGTCAGCGACGACAACATCGTCCCTTTCATTAGAATCTCTTGCAGTCCATTATATGCAAGAGCAGATTCAAATTTGGTTAGTGTATTACGTCAGTGTTAGTAAATATATAATTTTTTAAATCTTTTCTTTGGTGGCTCGCTTATTCCGAAAGGCAAAACATTTTTATTGGAAAATATACCCATACATTTTTGTGATGTAATTTGAATGAAAATTTGAAATTATTCTTGTAACTTGAAATAACTACTTGAATAAATGTTTACTTATCTAATGGATACATTTTTTTATTAGACATTTATCGAAAGACTTATGATCGTCCAACTAAGATGAATGACTGACCCTAACTTCGAATTGATCTGACTTGAACTTTGAGCAAAGAATATTTTCTGGAAGTAACACGAAAGCATTGTCCTATAGACATTATAACGTTTTGTATTTCGCTCGACTGTGATTTTATTAATGTTGGAGACATATATTAGTTCGGTTGTGGAATTTATTATCCCTTCTAATTTCAAACCATCTAACTGCACATATTTCAATTATAAATTTTATTAACGTGTGCTTTCATTGATCCTCGAAATCAAATTCCAACGTTCCAGTTTTGAACCTAAACTTAATTTTAAACACGTTTCCGAAAAAAAAATGATAACGATTTGGAAAAATATATTTTGTACTATTATTGACCAATTTACAAGTCCAATTTACAAATTGAACGCAATTCTTGGATTTGAAAAGAGACCTGGGATAATACAATGGAAGTAGAAGTGAAGATCATGTCTGCTCATCGTACTGCATGACCATATCGAAAAAACAACGACAGAAAAAATTCTTTGATATAAAAATGCGGAAATAAACAGTGAGAATTTTAGCATGATGATAACACTGATATCATTACTAATAGGCGCTCTCAGTTTTCTCTTGGCAACATCAAGATACAAAATAACAAGAAGATTATCCTCTTTGACACTGAATAGATATTAAAAAAGATTCTATTTAAAAACCAAGCTTATCACATACTTATGATAAAACCACGTCGACGGGGTGGACACAGCTCTATGAGTGACCAAAACAAGAGATAAAGAAAAAAATCATAATAATAAGAGTTTCGGCTCTACAAAGACTACTGAACCGGATAAAATCCCGATTGTTGCTCTGAAGAAACTTGCAGTTAGTATGGAAAAGTCATTAATTATTATTCGGTAAAAGTGAAAATACAAAGCAAAAAAGGTAGAGTTTTTTTATTGCAGTAGTGAATCAAAATAGATTTTATTTCTCATAATGCAGTCAATATTCAATTTAAGAGAATCATTTTTAACATTATTCTTTATTGTCATTTTAATGTCAAGATCTTGTTTAGTCTGAAAATTTAAATTATACATTAAGAACATATGAAATCAAATATAAAGAAGGAGAATTCGATGTCATATTTTTAGAAATTCTTTCTTGTTTTTTATTTACTAATATTTTGACGTGTGTTTCTATTGATCGTATTATCCTACTGAGTTTATGGAATAAGCGGTCTTTAAAGGTGTTGCCTATCTAGCCTAGGGAAGTACAACAATTTGACAGCGAATAAAATATTCTAACAACTTCTCACATGCATACTTCGAAATCAAATGTCAGTCTGGTTTGACCAGCTTATTGTGGCTAAAGGATCATTCTCAGTTTAATCGTCGCTGAATTGTGGAAACGCGTGGAAAAACTGGAAGTTATGCTGACTCAATATCAACAGTCAGTCAAGTATATCTATGCTACTGCATTCGTTCCGTCAAAATTGGAAGTAGTTGTCAGAAAAGTTTAATATTGACATCTAATGGCACAAAATCTTGAAACAATGTATTGAGATTCAATAAAGTGAGGATAAAGAATTTCGAGGCCAATAAACCGTTTAATTAATCCGTCCCTTTGATATTTTTTTAGATGTTCAATGGTATGTAGGATTCAGGGAGTACTCCTGGTATTATGTAAATCACTTTTTTCTTAATCTCTTTTCTATGTTAAAAATGCTATATGTTTAATATATTAGTGAATGGAAATATGATAGCCTGACGATTACACTGAAGCATGAAACAGATCTGAGTTGACCTCAGTGTCCACACACACACGCAGAAACACACACACATATATATAGATATATAGATAGATAAATAGAGTGGGAGTGGGAGTGGGAGTGGGAGTGGGAGTGGGAGTGGGAGTGGGAGTGGGAGAAGGCACGGTGGAGTAATGGATAGAGACTTACATTGCGGAATCGTAGAGCCGAGTTCGAATTCTAGTCGAATCCATTACATTCACTTACGTGCTAATACACTTGGGAAAGGTGTGAATCCTCTTCTCCCCCCTCCAGTTATGGGTAAATAGCAACTGAATGGCAACTGGTCTAGGAGAAGGACAACTCTGAATTCAAAAGTTTCGGCAGTTGTATGCTCCGGCCTTTTTCAGGCAGTTGGAATGTCGAACTGAACCCATTATTTTGCTCACTGTTCAAGTTCCTCGTGTCATTTTTAATGGATGTCAGTTATCAGTTAAAATAAAGCTTTCAGTTCGACATACCAACCACCTGAAGAAGCGTAAAACTGCCGAAACGTTGTAATACATATAGTAATAAAGATGAGGACAATTGTACGAATAATGTAAATAGTGTCCATAATACCTCATCTCAGAAATATAGACAGATGGTAGATATTAGGTATTGACTTACAGAAGGCTTTTGATTTTATTTACAGGGCACAAACATCTTCGGACATGGATATTTGGGGTATCAACGTGTCATCAATGAGGTACCCGCTGCAACGAAGTGACATCCTAAAAATAGAGGAGTTTAATGGATTATAATAAGAGAGATTTTACATGACAGTTATGTCGAGTGGAAATTTTGATGACATGGCTTAAGCAGTCAGAATATTTATCGAACTTGCTAATCTGTCAGAAAGTTCGGCTGATAAGTTATTTTTTCAACAACAAGTCAGAGAGGGAATAGATTTCGATTAAGGTATTTGAAGGCAAGAGGAAAAATAATTGTTTTGTTAAGGTGCCAGTAGAAAATATAGATTTTTCGGTAGCACGAATATAAATGTAAATTTCGCAGTCAGATGCCCGATGGTAAGGGGGAGAGAGACAGAGAGATATAGAGTAAGAGGACATCAGGCAAACAAGAACTATGTAGAGAGGCAGGGAGAGAAGTAAATAATTCGAGCGAGAAAGTCCCCTTGTACAACACGTAACAAGTTCGCTGGGATATATTTAGCGAAAAATGATGCTTAATAATATGTAGAAGAATTTAATCACATCTTTTTGCTTTTGAGCAAATGTACACATAGTAGTAAACTTTTCTATAAGGAACACTTTATACATAACATTATTATTCAGTATCTGTCTATATCTCTGAGATGACGTAATATGTACACTATTTAGATTATTCGGACTATTGTCCTCATCTTTTTCGCCATATTTATTACAACATTTCGGCCATTCAGTATCTGTCTATATTTCTGAGATGAGGTATTATGCACACTATTTACATTATTCGGACTATAGTTCTCATCTTTGTCGCCATATTTGTTACTACGTTTCGGCCCTTCATTATCTGTCTATATTTCTGAGATGAGGTATTATTTACATTATTTACATTATTCAAACTATTGTTCTCATCTTTATCACCATATTTATTACAACGTTTCGGCCCTTCAGTATCTCTCTATATTTCTGAGACGTGGTATTATGTACACTATGTATATTATTCGGACTATTGTCTTCATATTTGTAGCCATATTTATTAAAAATTTTGCAATGTCGAACTGAACCCTATATTTCACTCGCTGGGGTAGGCTGTTCTAGTTCTGATGGCCATGTTTAATGGATGCCATTTATCTGTTATCGTCTGTTAATTTCCATCTGAATGTCCTCCACTGCGTTAATCGGCTATTGAACTCACGTTCTTTGGGTCCTTCCACTGGATCTAACTAACGCCTTTATCCACTGTGCCAAGTGTCTGCAAAAGGTACTGGCAACATATCGTTAATAGTTAGCAGAATGAATGCCGCACATATCAAAATAATAATGATCCTAAGTACACTGCAATATCAACGAAGAAATAACTTCCTAAAATAATGTAAATATTCTGAAATGACCAAGTCAGTCCCCAGATTTAAATCCAATCGAGTATTTGCGATGTTATTTTCAAATTCAAATCCAATCGTCATTCTGGATCTGAAGACCATATGCGAAGAAAAATGCCAATAAAATGCCAACTAAAATTTTCACATCATTGATTGAGAACGACATGAAGAGATTGGTTTCCTCCAGAAGAGAATAACGTCTATTCTCCGGAGTATTAAATGAAAATTTTGTATTCTTTTTGTATTCCACGAAAACTATTTTCACTTGAATAAAAATGGATAAATGGGACTTAATTCTAATTAAATGATTTTTTTCTGTTTTCATTGCATGTTTAGTTATTATGCATCTGTATACAGTTAATTATATGAAAAGTATGTTTATTCATTAGTTGAAAATACAATAAAATGAATATTTCTAAGTTTATGTATATTGGTTTCCTCGAACTGTGGAATATATATATATATATATATATATATATATATATATATATATATATATATATATATATATATATATATATATATATGTGTGTGTGTGTGTGTGTATGTGTGTATTTGCTTTGTGTGCGTGTGTGTAAATGTAAATATATCTTCTTTTATGAAATGGACAATGTCCGACAATTATTTTAAGACATTTTTTATGTTTATATATTCTTTTTATAGATACAGATATTTAAGTAAATGCTCTGTTTTATAATAAACAGTATTAATAACATTTACCGGCCTGAATGTCCGAGAAATTTGTCATATAAAAATATTCGTTCTCCGAATAAATGACTTTCTCAAGGTAAATGACGGTTCCGGATAGGATACAGATTCTGTTTCTGTCGGAGAAAGAATATTTTCTATGAAAATTTTTCGAACATTCAGGCCGGTAAATGTCATTAATACTGTTTATTATAAAAAAAAAACAGAGCATTTACTTAAATATGTGTATGTATAAAAAGAATTTATAAACATAAAAATATTTTAAAATACCTAATTTTGTACGTTCAAACGCACATGTTCATTTATATAGATATACATACACAGATACATATATATATATATATATATATATATATATATATATATATATATATATATATATATATATATATATATATATATATATGCATGTATGTACACGCACACAATAACGTATAATGATAGAGAAAGAAAAATAAGATTATCAAACAGAATATTTACCTCCCAGAACGCCAATGCAAATTGTTTCACTAAATTCTATTAATTTCTAAATTCTACGAATCCTGCAATTGCTTTCAATGAAGATTTCGTAAGACTGACACAGTCTACTTACTTGCATGTCATATTTGCATGCGTTCTCATTTGCATATGATTCATTTGCACATATCCTTATTTGAATTTCTCTTATTTGCAACATTATGACTTATTTACATACATCTGTTTTCCGGAATGTAAATCCTGCTTTTTATTTGTATTGCTGCTTTCTTGTTTTTCAATGATATCTGCCATGTAGTAAATTGTTTTAATCATTTTGAAATTATGAACATACCTTAAAATCAGTCTAAGACATTGTATAAAATGAATTGATTACAAATTACTTAATCTATTCTATAACTTTTTAAACCAGAACCAATTTTAGAAACAGAATCTGTATTGAACATCTATGCAATATCTATTCTCCTATAGAGCAGTGTCTGCTGGAAAAAAAATTCTCCCCAGATAAAGAAGAGACAGGATTCAATCGATGAATCCTCAAAATACAACGGGCCATATATTTGTGAAAAGAAAGAATTTCTGAGGAAAGAAAACATAAACTTAAATTCTGAAAGAGAAAACTGATATTTCTTGGATAAATAAAGAGGAAAGCGAAACTAAAGAATTTAACACACTCAAGTCATACTGGCAGCAAATGAGAAGGGTTCATCAGTGAATCAACTACGTGACGAGTTTATGTAAATATAAATATAAAAATAATTTACATGACAAAACAAGAACAAAGAGTAAACATAATTGAGAATATTCATAAGCAGTAAAATGAAAGTAAGATGTAGAGAGCAATGGCCGTTCATTCCGAAAGGACTTGGTGCATAAAAGAAGTGTTGCTTAATTCAATCCATAAATCAACCAGCTTCCTTGGAATTTTCTCCTTCATGGAAATACACGTCAGGGGAAAGATTTAACGGATGCCGTTTCTCATCTCTCACGGAGAAATGAATAAAAGATTTCGATTCGAAATCTATGGAAGTTTACCGAATACCCTAACCGTCTAAAAATGGCTGCAGAGTAGATTATAGGAAATATTGTATATTTTGAAAATATAACAATTGCATTACTTAAAATAAATTTCTCTCCAGTATTAAAGCCTGGAGGAAGCCTCATGCAAACTATTGCTCCATGTCGAAGCTTCAAACAGTTTTACTCAGCATATTGTAAGATTTCTTGATGTCATTATTATAGAAGTAAAGATGTTTTAATCAATTCACTTTAGTTGTTTCTCATTTTTTTCTTTTTTTTAACTAGCACTCTCACAATACAAGGCCAAATTCCCACTGAATATGAAGAGTTACAGAATTATCTTACTGTTCAGCAAAGTAACGGTTCATGGGGAGAGGCTGTCCAAATGGAACTTACTAATGAAATACCAAGGGGAAAGCGATGATCTCTTTTTAGTGGGTCTTCGCTGCAAAGATCATAATTGAACTAAAGAATATAAGTCGTCAGAACATTTACCATCTAAATAAAGATAGATTATTGAGAGATTTGCGACATTTCGTCTTCAAGAAAATAGGTTGTAGGGTGGAAAATCATTAATCACCCACAAGGACGCGATTGAACTCTATCAAACCTAGGAAGTGTAACTGAGCCGCTCTAGTCGAAGTATAGAATTAATATTCCATTTTTCATTTGATCTGGCTCTTATAAAAATATGATGTAGCAGGGTTACTAAGATACTGGAGGGCTACAAGAAACCGAAATTTTTTACCATTTTTAGCGGTGTATCGTTTATAAGTGTTCTAGAGTAAGCCTGAGTTCAAAGGATGGAGCCTCTTAGAAAGAACATCTATTGATCATGATAGGAGAATGTTCAGTGCCAGTCTGTTGATAGTGGAACGTACTAGTTTATTTTGGGTGGTACTGAATGCTACAAAAACAGCCCTGCACGCTCATTGCATCACCAGAGCTGGAGATCAGCTGCCAGCTTATGGTCATCTAGATTTTGAGATGTGCATCTATAAATAGACGCATTGTCTGCATATATATTCAGTGGTTTAATCAAATAACAAATATTTGTGGTTTCTAGGCAAAAGCATGCATGGCTATTTTACAGAAATATCCTAAAAATACAGTATGAACTCTTCACTTGTCTCCTTCCATAATAAGCATGCAAAAACTGAAAGTAACATATTAAAATGCTACTAATTTATTCGGTACTGACTGGATGGTATTATTTGAACATGTTGCCCATAAAGGTTTACTGTAAAAATGTAAATAGGCAAGCGGCCAATTAAAAAGTCAGAGCAAAAATCCTGAGGAAAAATTTTAAAAAATCAAAAAAAACGTTTTTCAGATGTTTTGTCAAGTGAACTGGGTCGGTGTCCAAAATTCAACGCGGATTTTCAAGTAAAAATCTTTCGACGCCAGTATTTAAGCCTAAACGGAGCGTACTATTCGTAGCATTATAAAATGTTGACGGGTCCTCCCCTTTTTTACACAAATGGACTCACCCAGTATATACATATACTACTGCTACGAGGGTGAAGGTAACAGACAGACAGACAGAACTAACGTAGCGAGCAAGAGTCACAGTGAGCGAGCACGTAGACTCAGTAAGAAGTCATACAGCGAAACTTCAATACCAAAGACTGTATATATATTTTGCTACTAACAAGTATTCCTGGAACTACTAACCTGCTTTACCAGTTTGTATTATTACGTTAATACATTATTTTCATATATTCATCCCTGGCGTTTGTTATTTATTGGTACCGGATTTCATCCCGGAATCCACAACAGAAAAATCAACGAAGTGTTGGAGAGATTGGAAAGAATTTGTGTAATAAAAAAACAATTACCCATTCAAAATGGGCTGCACCGGTGGTGTGTCTAATGATAAAAAATAATAACATTCGTGTTTGCGCGGATTTCTTGACAATTTGAAACAGTTCTTTAGAAAGGTATAAGCACCCATTACCAAGTCCAGAGGCAATATTTTTGAAGAACGGTGGAAGAATATTTTTAAAGTTTGATCTGTCTGAAGCGTATTTACAAATTCAGATTGAAAATGAATGTTCAGAATTAACGACCATAAATATGTTCAGAGGATTACATGAACTGATTACATTTTGGTATAAAGGTGGTACCAACTAATTTTCAACAAGTTATGGATACCATACTTGCGGATTGAGATTTCGCAGTGACAAATCTGGACGATATTTTAATCGAAAGTGTATTTAAAGAACAACATGTTGGGCATATGAAAACAATTTTGAATAAAATAATAGAGTACCAATTCAAGCTCAGTGAAGAAAATGAGAATTGTTTTTACCGAAAATTAAATACCTTGGTCAGATCACTGGTAAAAACGGTCGTCAACCAGATACATCAAGAGCAAGTGCAATTAAAAGTATGTCTCCACCAACAAACGTGCCTACGTTACAAGCTTTTCTAGGACAGGCTAATTACCATGAAATATATGTAAATAATATGCATAATTTGAGATCTCCACTGAAAGATCTACTTAAAAAAAGGTTTGAAGTGGTAACGAAATGATAACTGTCAAAAGGAGATTGACGAAAATAAACAAAAGACTTACGTCAGATTTATCATTAGCACACTACGATCGAAAAGTATAAATTGTAGTAGCGCTAGATGCGAGTAGATACGGTATTGGAGCGGTGATTTTACACAAATAAAATGGCTGTAAAATGAAAGCCTTCACTCATGCTTCACGCTCGCTTCTACCAACTGAGAAAAATTGCATCCAGATAGAAAAAGAGGCTGTAGCTATTATATTTGCTGTGAAGAACTTTCATAAATTTAATCATGGAATAGGTTTTAGGTTGCAAACAAACAACAATCCTCTATTAACAATATATGATTCAAAGAAACAAATACCTACACATAAAGCAAATAGACTATAACGATGAGTTACCATCTTATTGAAATATGATTTTAAGATGAATTGCCATTCGTCTAAAAATTAGGTAATGCGGAGGGATTAACAAATTTAATAGTTAAAAATACTAAAATGCGAAATAGAAATAAAAAAAATGATGCAACGTACTACGTGAGTTACTATTTATCTTGATGGAAGGAAAAGAAAAAGCGGAATGTGACGTGTTTATTGCGAAAATAAAGGAAAATTTGAAATAAAGTAACAAAGAACGAAATCCAGACTTAAATGCTTACTCGCTATGCAACGTTGCAATAATATTTGATCAAAGGTTTGTAATACCTAGTATGTTGCAGAAATAAATATTGAAGCAGATATTCTGGTATTTCGTGAATGAAATCTCCGATGAGAAGTTTCATATATTGCACTAGAATGGACCAAGATATTGAAAAAAATAGTGAAAGATTGCGGAGGCTGTGCTGTGGTAGCTAAACTACCTATCAAAAATATAGAACTTTAACCAAAAACCAAAAACAGTGGCCAAGACTCCATATTGATTTTGCAGGTCCTATGAACGGGTCACATTATCTCGTGATAGTTTATAGTTTCACTAAATATCCGAAAATTTATAATTGCAAAAATCTTCAGTGACAGTGAGTTTCTTGCATGAAACGTTTGCGAGATTGGAATACCAGATACCAAAGTTTCTGATAACGGAACGCAATTCACGAATAAAGAATTTGAAGACTTTTTATAGATATTCTCCTTTGGAAATATTACGACCCCCGCCGTATAACCCAATCTTGACCAGAAATTCGAAACGGTTTGGGGAAACGTTAAAAAGAGGGTTGAAGAAAGTAAGTAAATGAGGAGGCACTTCATAATTTTCTGAGAGTTTACTGTGTAACACCTAACCTCAATACACCATTAGGCATGGCGCCGAGTGAAAAAAAAAAAGAAAATCTGGGTTCAATAAGTTTTTATCAAGTCGAAAAAAAACGAACGGATAACAAAAACTACAACAAAAGTTTCAAGGTCGGCAATAAAGTATTCTTTAGAGAATATATGGAAGGCAAAGAAACGTGGGAAGACGTAATAATAAAATAAATAAATAAATAAATGGAAAAGATTAGAACATAAAATAAACCATAATTAGTTGAAAAATGGTTCCTCAATGAAAAACTTGAAACATTGGAATAACCGATAAAAAGCTATATGATGTTTTTGCTGGTGCTGCATCACAACAATTCGTGGAAGCTTCAAGTAAAAGTTCCAGAAAAAGAAAGCATACTCAAGAACTGGAATTGGATCCAAGACGAAAACGCTACAAAGTCAAGTAAGTTAGCGAAGTCTATAGATAGAGGAGTCGGGAGTTACTAATAAAAATAAAAAATAAAATATTTATAAAGATATAAATCTCAGAAAGGGGATTGTTTTGGTCAGAGGTAAGAAAGAAACTGTTTCGACTCTAGCTTTCGCTGCTGGCTCGCGACTGGTTTGTCGAACTCTCTGTCTTTGGACAAGGAACCTAGAGGCTATCCGGTTATGTCTACGGACAGAATATTACCTGGGCATTGTAAACCAAACCGACACCATATATGCAGGGTCTAAAGGTAATTTTAATCGACCCTATATACTCGGAACCGGCCATGTGTTACTTCCTGGCTTGTGGTGAGGTTTGGTAAATACCAGCCGTTCCTAGCCACGTTCGCGGCTGACTTGTCAAACTCTCTGCCTCGGGATTAGAGGAACCCAGACGAGGCTCTGCCTACACCCAGAGTATCGTTTGGGGAGATAGAGCAACCTGACCCCGTGTATGAAGGGTCTAAGTGGAAGTTTTGCCGGAGCTTACAGGCTCGGAATTGCCCCACGTAAAAACGTGCCTTGTGCCTCATCCTGCCGTTTGGAGTCAGGCGGTTCACTGCTAGTCTCGCGAACCCTCTAACTGCGAGCAAAGATGAGCCCAGACGAGGTCATGCATACTGGCAGAGTCTCTTCTGGTGAGGTAGGCAAATCCGACCTGGTGTATGTGGGATCTATGGAGAATTTTTGCGTACGAGCTCGGAATCTTCCCACGTAGGAAATGACCTTGTGCTACATCTTGCCTTGTGGGAAGTTTGGTAAATACCAGCCATTTGAAATCAGTCTTCAGACTAATTAATACAGACATCATGGCAAGAAATCGAAGCATTACTTATAACGGCTACAAAGCAAGTTTTAACACTTTTTAATCATTTCGCCATGTGCAATAATGCCAATGGGATATCAGGAGTTACTATAATTAAAAGAAAACAAGAAGTCTTTATTTTGGAGAATGGACAAGATAACAAGTGGATTCAAGTACGCAGTAGATGGCGAATGACGTTGCATTTAAATCTTTGAAGAAGTTAAGTGATAGACGAAAACGAAACCAGAAGAGAGATACGCAAGCGAGAATTTAAAAAAAATCTAAACTTTAAAAATAAAACTTAGGGTTTTGGCAAGAAATGGAAAAAGGTAACTAATTTAGTAATATGCTTCAATTAATGCAGTAAAGGTGTCAATGAGGAGAGAGATCTTTAGAACATTCAATGTAAAAAGACAGAGGGAAGCCAAGTCACGGCGGTGGGAAATTGATTGAAGTTGAAATGTCAGGTCAGGATATAGCCGACAGTTCATGAATTTTGTCGAAAACCTTAAGATATATAGTAAGATGTCGAGAGCAGCAAATATTCAATTAATGAGCGTCATTATAAATACGCAAAGAATATGGAAGTGCTGAATGCTAGTTCAAGCTGTATCCATCTTCCACTTCTGGTGTGTGACTAGAATATTCTTGTTTGTTTCAGGAAAAATTATTCAAGCGTTCGAAAACAAATGCTTGAGATAGCTCCTCCGCATCTCTTCCTGGGACCAATGACTACGTAGGGAGCAAAGTCAAATATCGGAAGACGCCCCCGTTTGGCTACGTCACACGGCTTTGCATTATGCCAATCAATGTTGAAGGCGGGCGTAAGCAGGAACGTCAGCATAAGACATCATCAAAGGATGGACGGACATGAGAAATTAAGAATTTTTGAAATTCACTGCCAACGGATCATTCTGGAGCCGGTTGTCTGTTTCTTTCGCCCTTAAGGTCCTACCGACGATTGACACAGTTTAATTACTAATATTAATGATGTAATACACCCTTTCAGAATCTGGGCGATTATGGTTTTCGAAAACTTCATGTCTTTTATTTGCACTATTTATATTTATACTTTTAATAGATAGGAAAAGATAAAATTTATAAGGCATCTTTTATAAAAGTAAAAGCTAAAAAAAAAAAACAACAACAAAAAACAATCGGGTTCTTCCCATGACTTATCAAGTTTATTTTTCTGGGAATAGAAAATTTATAAAAGCGTGTAAATTAAATTAATGAATGGAATGGAAAATAATATGAATTTCAAGAAACCAGAGTCCAATAACCTTCAAACCCAGTAAGCATTCCCCTCTGTTTACAAAGGGAAGGCCCACGGCATCTGATATACAAGGACTCTAGAACCTTGAGGTGAAATGTGGAGTGGGAGCTAGATAGAAATCAAAAAACGGTCCGCACTAAAATCACACATTTCATACTATTTATTACATGCTCAGCAATAGCAGAGCCAGAATTATTTGTTAGTTGGCTTTTTCCTGGCAGCCGGATTCAAAATCCTGGGGGGGTAAATGTTGTTTTATTTTCGAATCCAAAGTGTTGTTTTTTTTTTTTAACTTTTTCTTTTATAAAAAATTCCTTATAAGTTTTGTCTTTTCCTATCTATTATTAAATTCTGTACAACAAAAAACTTCATATTCATACTATTGTTATTCGGTCTATTATCCTCATCTTTCTCTTTGTTACCACAATAATTCGGCCAATGTAGTCTCAGGGTTTCCTCAGGTGTATATCAATCTGCGTAACCTACAGTGAATACTAAACTGTTACCTGTATTTAATTTACAGGTATACAATGTTATCGTGCCATTGCATATTTCTGGGGATATTTTTTTTTTAATAATTGTAAGTTCAGTCCCTGGGCTGGGCAGTGGACTTAGTGGAAACGGGCGGGTAATGACGGAACGGTACTATAAATATATGGATAGATAAGAACTAGGTATATCTTTAGACATGGGCAGTGGGGTGAGAGTAATCTACCACCGTAGATTGAAAAAAAGTATTTTGTTCATAGTTCCCTGTAGGTTATTCAGATCAATATGTAGGTGATATAAATAGTGTATATAATGAAAAATCCTCATCCTAGAAATTCCAACAGAACTTTAAATCGTCTGTCCTTTTGAATATTTTGTTTCGTTGAAAACACTCTGTATTTTACCCGTTTGTTCAAACTGGTCAAGAAGAAGTGAGCCTTTACTTCTTTTGCGTCTAATGAGTCCTGTGAGTATTGATTATTTCAAACCTTCTTCCTTCATTATATGATCCTTTTTTTTTCCTTTTCTTTTTCTTTCGTTATTATATGTAATTTCTTTGTTTTTTGTTTTTTTTTCCTTGACAATTCATCCTTTCACCCTGACAGCATCTTAAAGTAAATGATGCATGAATAAAATCTGGTGACAAATTCACTTCCAATTAATTCGAAGGAATTTCGTGCTGTCCAACATAATTGCAAAAACCATTCATTCGAAGAATACTGCTGATGCATTAAACTTGTGAATTGAAACACATTGACTGACCTTGGCTTTGCGAATAAATATTTATACCTGCTTAAAGAATAGCACCAATATCGGAATAAGTTAGGATTCTTTTGTCTATAAAAGCGACATGTGATGGAATTAGGGGAAGAAGGAGAATGTCCTATATTCTGTGGAGATAATATGGTTCCAAATAAGCTGGCAATACATTCTGTTTTGCATCGATGTTTTGCTCGAAGGATGAATAGAAGAATGATGTAGAATAAAGTACATGCATCCTCCTATTTAGATTTCTCTCTGGTTCGTTTTAATTTGGGTTTATGTTCATTTGTCTAGGAGCTAGGCGTTCGGAGGCCTCCTAAATCAGAAATCAAAGAGAAAGTAAGAAAAGAAAAAAAACGTAAAGGGGATTTGAAGAAATAAGCTAAGTGTATTTAAAAAAGAAAGCAAGATTGTAAAGGATAGTGAAAGAAAGAAAGAAAGAAACAAACAAAAAATGACAAAAAGAAAAAAAGACAAAAAGAAAAAAAGAAAGAAAGAAAGAATAAAGAAGTAAGAAACGCAGTTAATGAGAGGTAAAAACGTATGAAGGGGAGAGATTTGAAGAAAGAAAGAAAACAAGAAAGAAAGAAAGAAAGAAAGAAAGAAAGAAAGAAAGAAAGAAAGAAACAAAAAAACAAACAAAGAAAAATGACAAAAAGAAAAAAGACAAAAAGAAAGAAAGAAAGAATAAAGAAGTAAGAAACGCAGTTAATGAGAGGTAAAAACGTATGAAGCGGAGATATTTGAAGAAAGAAAGAAAACAAGGAAGCAAGAAAGAAAGAAAGAAAGAAAGAAAGAAAGAAAGAAAGAAAGAAAGAAAGAAAGAAAGAAAGAAACGCAGTTAATGAGAGGTAAAAACGTATGAAGGGGAGACATTTGGAGAAAGAAAGAAAGAAAGAAAGAAAGAAAGTAAGTAAGTAAGAAAGAATAAAGAAGTAAGAAACGCAGTTAATGAGAGGTAAAAACAAAAAAAGGTATGAAGGGGAGAGATTTGAAAAAAGAAAGAAAGAAAGAAAGAAAGAAAGAAAGAAGAAACGCAGTTAATGAGAGGTAAAAACGTATGAAGGGGAGAGATTTGAAGAAAGAAAGCAAGAAAGAAAGAAAGAAAGAAAGAAAGAAAGAAAGAAAGAAGAAAGAACGAAAAAATGAAAGAAAAAAGAGAGAAAGATAAAAAGAAAGAAAGCAAGAAATCCAATGAATTTAATGAAGAAATGAGATCAATAGGTAACTGAAAGAAAACAAAGAAGAAAAAGATAGAAAAAACAGAAGCAGGGACAGGGAATGGAAAAAGTTTAAGAAATGAAATTAGAAGAGTAAGCTAAATGGAAAAAAATCAGGATAAAGGAAATAAAAAAGGTTGTGTAGACAAAAGAAAGATAAAAAAAAATGAAAAGAAAAGAAAAAAAAAGAAATGACAAAAGAAACGAAGAAAAGAAAAACAAAAATGAGCCGACTGAGGAATAGATTGAATGAAAAAGAAAATTCACTGAAAGATAAAAGAAACGAAATTAAAAAGAGAAGAGGAAACCTAAAAATAGAAATAATAAAAGAAAATTGTGGCGAAAAGGAAAATAAAAATTCACAAAGAATAAGTGGAAAGGTTTAATGGAAAAAACATTTAAATATTATCGTAGCTGAGAAAGTCACAAGGGGAAATTAACGGGTATCTAAAAATGGCAAAATTTCCAGCGGCAGAATGTCTGGAAGTGAATAAAAAAGAGAAAGTAAAAAGGAAAATAAATAAATAAATAAAAATCTGAAGAAAGGCTACAAAAAAATAAAGAAGGATATTAATTATGGAATAAATGCTAGTAATAATAAAAGAGAAATGGAAAGAAAGATGAGAAAGGATAAAATAGAAAGAAAGATAGAAAGATAGCAAGAAAGACAGAAAGAAAGAACGGAAGGTAGGAAGGCAAGAAAGAAAGAAAGAAAGAAAGAAAGAAAGAAAGAAAGAAAGAAAAGAGAAAGAAAGAAAAATAAAGAAATAATAATAATAAACAGCAATGTAAAGATAGATGAGAAAGGATTAATAAGAAAGAAAGAAAGAAAGAAAGAAAGAAAGAAAGAAAGAAAGAAAGAAAGAAAGAAAGAAAAAAGAAAGAAAGAAAGAAAGAAAGAAAAAAGAAAGAAAGAAAGAAAGAACGAATAGAAGGCTGAGAAGAAATGAAGGAAGAAACAAAAAAAAAGAAAGAATGAAAGACAGGGAGGCAAAGAAAGGAAGAAAGAAAGAAAGAAAGAAAGAAAGAAAGAAAGAAAGAAAGAAAGAAAGAAAGAAAGAAAGAGAGAAAGAGAGAAAGAAAGAATAGAAGGACGAGATGAAAGGAAGGGAGAAAGGAAAAAAAAGAAATTAAGATACGCGGGAGATGAGAGGTAAAAAAGTATGAAGGGGAGAGATTTGAAGAAAGAAAGAAAGAAAGAAAGAAAGAAAGAAAGAAAGAAAGAAACACCGTAAATGAAAGGTAAAGAAAGTATGCAGGGGAGAGATGAGAAAGGATTGATAAGAAAGAAAGAAAGAAAGAAAGAAAGAAAGAAGGCCAAGAACAAAGGAAGGAAGGAAGGAAGGTAGGAAAGAAAGAAAGAAAGAAAGAAAGAATAGAAGGCCAAGAACAAAGGAAGGAAGGAAGGAAAGAAAGAAACAAACAAACACAAGCAAAAGAAAGTAAGAAAAAGGAAAGAAAGAGAGAACGAAAAATATGTAATAAAATGGGTTGAAAGAGAAAAATAAACTTTTAAAAAAAAAATAAGAGACGAAAATAAAACGAAATAAAAAAGAAGGAAAAGATAGAAAAGTGAGAAAGATAAACATAACGAATAGTAGAAGAAAGAATGGCAGAAAGAAAACAAAACAGAAAGAAAGAAAACAAAACAGAAAGAATGAAAGAAAGAAAGAAAGAAAGAAAACAAAACAGAAAGAAAGAAAGAAACAAACAAACAAACAAAGCCCAGAAGAAAGAATGGCATAAACAAAGAAAACAAAACAGAAAGAAAGAAAGAAAGAAAGAAACAAACAAAGCCCAGAAGAAAGAATGGCAGAAACAAAGAAAACAAAACAGAAAGAAAGAAAGAAAGAAAGAAAGAAAGAAACAAACAAAGCCCAGAAGAAAGAATGGAATAGAAAAGAAATATAGAAGGAATTACAGAAGGTACCCGTGTGGGAAAAATAATCAATTTACATTAATTCTGACCCCAAATGCAGCGATGGTTCCCCTTCAACCTATCGTCGATTTATAGATTCCCGGCAAATAATAAGCGCGAAATTTACAATCTCAGCCTGACATCATTTCTCTCTCTTTTTATCTTTGCTTCACTTGTCCTTTTCTTTTTTCAAATATCATAGAGAAATGAGGATATTGTGGAGCGGAACAAATAACACTGTACAAAGAAAAAAATGTTTACCATACCGGATAACCTGAGAAGCGCCATTATATTCACGGTGAAATGGTCACGAGAGGCTCAAAAGAATTCACCATGAAATTGGTCTTATGACGGTCTAAGGAAAAGCGCGGCGAATTGAGAAAACTCATTTTAACGTATCTGTCTATATTTACCTCAAAGACACATGGCACAGTGAATAAAGGCGTTAGTTACTTCCAGTAACAGAATGCAAAGAGTATGAGTTCAATACACGGCTAAGGCAGTGGAGAACTTTCAGACGGAGATCAACAGGAGATAATTGATAACTGACATTAAAACATGACAATTGGAACTGGAACAGTCTAGTGAGCAAAATAAACGTTTCAGTTCGACATTCCAACCAGGAAGGCCGGAGCATACAACGGCCGAAACGATGCAATAAATATGGCGACAAAGATGTGGGCAATAGTCCGAATAATGTAAATAATGTCATTTCAACGGATTTAACGTAAAGTTATATGAGACTTATATTGAATGAAGCAGGTGCGTGTAAACCTTTCAGTGCGTATAAGAAGGAAATAATGGATAGGTGTTTTGAGACGTCTGTGGGAGTTCAAGATTTAATATTAATGTGTTCCTTCAGAATGAAGGGGTATTTTAGACAAGAGGCATAACGCATGAAATATCATGAATTCACTCGCCCATGATTAGGGGAATCATGTAAGAAAGGATTTAATAACATCACGGTGTTCCCAAATAGAGAAATTTGAACGCTAGAGATTAAATTTGTTGAATTATTGGCTTGCCTCCACTTGATTAATTTATATATCTACCAATATATATATATATATATATATATATATATATATATATATATATATATATATATATATATGTGAGAAGAAAAAACAGTAAAATATATAATCCGGTGTACTTATTGATATTTTTTTATTTTTACAAAAGAGTGCTCAATACAAATTTACAGAGCATAAATATCATAAATTAACTGATTTAAAATATGGTTTCTTCGCTGCACAGTAATAACCATGTTTCAAAAACTGAAGCTAAAAACTTCAAATTAAATTATATAATTAAATTAAAAGCATTGGTTCTGTCTCATCTGCAAGCGAATTTTGGAATAACTTATTTTTAAATTTACTGAGTTTTAAACGCACATATAAATTCATAATTTCCTGTTTCCAAGGATACATAGAAATCCAATCATTCAGACAGGGGCGGTAGCGTGTTCATTTTTATTAACTATTGTTGTATCAATTATGAGTTACGTTCGAAAAAGAGGTTAATCTTAGGGAAGGTAGGGAAGTTTTTAGCTTCAGTTTTTGAAACAAGGTTATTACTGTGTAGCGAAGAAACCATATTTTAAATCATTTAATTTAAATATATATATATATATATATATATATATATATATATATATATATATATATATATATATATATATATACTTATTTCTCGCTAAGTTCTTTAATGCATTTATGTGTTTCTGTGGTAAAGTATTTCACTGATGGTTTGTGTAGTAGCATCGAATACCTTATATGAACCTTAGGTGAAATCGGAGTTGTTTTGCATATGAAGTTTTATTCTAGTGCTTACCATGTATCGTTTGCTTATTCCGGTGGAGAATTCTAGAAAGAACCTGAGGGTTTCTCGTTGTGTATTAGAAAGCTTTATATCTAATAGATATTCTATTAGAGTTGTCCTACGAAAATATTTTCACTTGCTGCTGCTCCATAGATCGTTGAGTTTTGTTTAGATTGTCATTCATTTGTTGAAGTATTTGGTATAGTTGAGTCACTTCCAGCTTTGTTACAACATTCTTTTTTTCTAGCGTGATGTCATGTGTAACGGCTATTGGGAACATGGCCGCACAGAAGGAATGCGATTTATTTATTAATGTCATTTGAATTTGTATTCTTATTTTATCTTTTTATTATTATAATGCTGATAAAATATGTGCGCGCATTAATTTTTATTATTATTTTTTATTATTTTTTTGTGAATCAGCTTCAACTCATAGAACACATACACGCACAAAGGAAAACATATTTAGAGTATGTCATTTGCTACTGTCTTTGGTTCCTTTCTTTAGCGAGACATTCAAGAAAATACACTGACGTGTAGTCCCTGGAGAAGTGTCTGGCAAGAAGCAGATGCCTATTGAAATGCCAGTGATAGTGGGGGAAGGTAAGCCAGGAATCCTGTGAGAATAGCCAAAAAGGAAATTAATATATGATTTTATTTTTTTATAAGCGTTTCATCACAAGCAAGGCGGGGAGCCACTGACACGCAAGGGGTTACAGAGAGTTGAAGCTAGAGCAAATAGGAGTGATAGAGGAAAGGATGAAGAGAAGGGTAGGGAATAGATTAGGGCATCTGGGGACGTCGATTGACATTACATTTGAATAGTTGGAGATTATAGCTATCAGGGAAACAGGAAGAGGGAAGGGAGTACCACAGGCGAGAGGTGCAAGATAGGAAACTATTGGAGTAGAAGAGACGGCTACATTTAACTGTTTCGAGATGCCAGCCAAGTAGAATACTTAAATTCATGGAGTTTGGGAACCAGCCCCTCGGAGCAGTTACCATGAAAGTATTTGTAAAAAAGACAGATGGAGGAAACGGCACGTCTGTGAGAGAGCGACTGCAGACGAGATGCCAGATCAGGGCCAATTAAATTGCATATCCGTCAATGGATCTTATCAAGAAACTTAAGACAAACAGAAGGGGCTCCAGACCATATATGGCAGCAATACTCCATGCAAGTGCGAATGGTTGATTTGTAGATTTGAAGGATCGACTCCGGCGAGAAGATTTTCTTGGCGCGGCACAGGGAGCCAACTTACCTTGCGTTGGACGAAGCTATTTACTCAATGTATTTGTTTCATCTCTGGTCAGCAGTCAATGTGAGGCCGAGTAGTCGCAAATTATTATTATTATTATTGAGCAATATTGATTTTATGATTGAACAAATCAGTGTGAATGAATGTTGTTATGAGATATTATGTGCTCTCACGATTCCTCTCATGAAAATGGCCATTTCCTTCAAGTCTGAGTTTCTGCCAGCTTCTATAATCTGTAATACACTTCACCTTGTAGTGTACTGAAAATAGCTACACATATTTGCTTACACTGGACTCATTTATTGGAATCAAACTTATTTATCACAATATAAAATGGATTTTTGTACAGAAATGTTTTGCGTACAGTCATGAATTTATTTCAGTTCATTTTTCTCAGTTGCCGTATTAGTATCGGAGGTAACAATATTTAACTTGTTGCAAAAAGATTTAACTGGAAGGCCCTTAAAATCAACTAATGCAATGCAGACCGTTCCAAACAAATTAGCAGCGTTCTTTAATGCAAACACCACCATTTTTTGTTTTACCTACAAAGGAAACGTTACAGCTGAATTCATCCAAAAAGTTCAAGCTCTTTTCTGCTACTACATACGCAAATTTATCAGAAGTTAATAAACTTGGTTTACCCATTTTTCACAAAAGTCTGTTCATTTATGATAGTGATATCAGATCCTATATCTAGTTGCAATTTTGTTTTTACATCATTAATTTACACAAAACAAATTTCCTCGTGTGATATGTCTTGTTAATTTCCCTTTTAGGCTTCTTATTGTTAAATCCATGTATATATGATCTTCTCATACGTTTCATTTTTTCCCATTTTTTTTATCTGCAACACGTAATTTTGTGTCCTAATCTCCCATAATCGTAGCATTTTTTGTTCTTGAAGAAAAAATAATTTTTAAAATGCTTCCCTCCACAGCCGTGGCAAGTATTAGGTATTGATCTCGATTTGTAGTCTTTTTTTACTGTTTTGTTAGGAGTTGAAAAACGTTTGTTGTTTTTTCTCTTAGACGGTCGGACACAGTGTACTATGAATTGACTTTTTCCTCAATCATTGCGGTATCGAGTTTCAAATTCAGAAAAGGTTAACACTATTCCGCTAATTTCTGGAGAGTTAATTTTGGATCCCTTTCTAATTCAGCAAATATCCTGGTTCTTACTCTCTGCATCCTTATTAGACCCTGTACGAATATCAGGCACTTAAATAAATCCGAAGTTCATTTAACTTGAATTTTTCACATTCTCGATTCACAACTGCAGCATAAGTAAAAAAAATTTTCAACGTTGGACTTTACTAATTTAATACATTGCCATCGTGTATTAAATAATGAACTCCTATTTTTGATATTATTTGAACAGTCTCATCAAAATTTACCACACCTGTTTTTTTTTTTTTTCAGGAAAATATAATTTACGTATTTTTTATGTTCAGCAAGGGAGAATTTCCTTAATAATAACCCAACTTTCTTTTCATCATTCCAATGCTAAAAATCCCTTTTGAAGATCCCTTCGTATCTTCTATAAAGCTGAAAAAGTTATCCTTTCATATGGATTGTACACAAATTCGCTGATTGAATTAGCAACATGTGGAGTGATGAATCTGAAAGTTTTCTTTCCATCGTTTTCGTAAAGAACTCAACAAACTTCTGTTTTTGTAGTTCTAATTAAAATTGCTTTTCATGTTTTTGTTGCTACAACTGTTGTCCCTTGCTATTCCTTTTGTAGCGCCAACATTTGAATCCTGATAGATTTTAGTTTTATATTTTGCTGTACTCTGCTGAATATTAATGAATCCCGTGTAACTTGAACGAATCCGCGCGCAAGCTGAAAGAATTCTTGCGAATCCTCGTCGCCATTTTTGTGATGTCAACGAACATTCGTTGCCATTTTTGTAATGTCAACGAATACTCATTGTCACTTTTGTAATGCTCGTTGTAGTAGAGACATTGTAATCGCAGATACAACAATAGTAACACCGTTGAACAATGCTGTTGTTAGATACCTTCGAATATCACTCACGTTAATAGTACTTGATCGATAATACTCTCTCGAAAAGTAACCTTCATATAATGACAAGTATAGAGAAAAAGTGTAGAAATTGTGAATAGTATAGACAACAATGAGCCGTATATTCATAGACGATAGAATAGAAAGGGTGGTTAATTAGAGAGCACGCTAATTCCTACTTACACGTTTCCCCATTTGTCACGTGATCTACTTAATTCAATGATGGGATCGCCTGTTTTCGCCCTATGGCACTCCGTGTTTTAACTCCAGTGTCGGCAGCGACACATTATTCCTATATAATATATAGCATACATACATTATATATATATATATATATATATATATATATATATATATATATATATATATATATATATATATATATATATATATATATATTATTATTATTATTATTTATTCGAAAATTATAACATAAATATGTTATAAATTCACTAAAAAATAGCCATTTTGTTTCAACACTTCTGGTGTCTTATCAAGTGATAGTGTTAAATCTACACTATCACTTGATAAGACACCAGTAGTGTTAAAACAAAATGGCTATTTTTGTAGTCATTTTAAAACATATTTATGTTATAATTTTCGAATAAATAATTATATTTGCTCTATGTATTGAGCCCTCTTCTCAGAATAATAAAAAAAGGGTTATTGGAATTTATTCCGTTTACACCAATCCTATAATTGCGTATATATATATATATATATATATATATATATATATATATATATATATATATCATGTCTTTAAATTTTTATAGGGTTAAACATATCAGTGTGACGTTTAAGTTGATATTCAAAATATACTGAAATTGATAGTTTAACTATAATTATCGTTTTATTAATTTACAGATGTATGGAAAATAATCCACGTCATTCGACATTTTCCTTTTTATCATAGTATCTGTAACTTCCACCAAAGTTAAATAAATAGAGACTAAACGCACAACTGTTTAGTATATTTTTATATACTTTTATAAACTATATATATTTTATTCGTACATCTTACAAACTTCATTTTCTTGCTTGAGTTACGAGATAGAAGATGTCCATATTTAAATAAAGCGATCACGGTGATGTCGTCGGGTTTACTGCTTGACTGGATTATTGAAAAGGTCATATAATTAGATTGCACATGAACAAGTCATTTCGTAGTTGGTTAAATGACATTTTAATTCAACATCTTGATAAAGATACAAAAGCAAATCTGAATAGGAAATTTGATATTTTTTTCGGTTTTAATTTGAGGCAATGAAATAGCAAATAACAGTTAAGTATCTGCTTTGGGAAGTGTTACAGATTGTCATCAATTCTGAAAAGAATCTCCTGCATCTTTATCCGCAAAAGATATTCTTTAAAAAGTCGATCGACTGCAACATGAGATTTAACAGAAATTAAAGATACTATCATTAAATAAGGTGGCTGTTCTTTTATATAAGATTAATTATATATATAACATTGTATAGGATTCAATCGACTTCTACAGACACACATGTATATTTCAGTGAGTGTGGGTGTAGGTGTATGCATATATGTGTGTGTATCTATTATTATATATAAATGCAATATATAAAATATACTTATTTCACATATAAGAAAGGAAACCATCATGAGGCGATGTATATATATATATATATATATATATATATATATATATATATATATATATATATATATATATATAGGTACCTCCACTTTTTCGGCATAAATTATCGATACCTAAGTTTAAAATGCATTTTTTAAAATGAAAAAATATGCTTGAATATTTAATTTTAGTTTTACTTGAAAGTTGAATCATTAAATTTATTATTTCCATTAAGTAAACAATTCTGGTATATTTCAGATAGAAACTATATACATTGGAATGTCAAATTTAATTTTAAATTTTTAAATTTTCAAAAAACCCGCCATTTTCTTAATTTTAAGAAATTTGTAAACAAACACAAATTTATCGATTTTAAAAATATTTAAAAAAATTTCTGACACGTCATTTTAGTAAAATTAGAAAATTTAATGTTAAATTAATCTGATTTAAAAAAAAATATTACTTAATTATAGCATAAAAAAGAAATATACAACGAATTATTAACGATTGGTACCGTAATTTTGATCCCGATACTTGATCCGTGTGTTGATTGACAAGTGATGACAGCTACTACGGATGACCATAAATGAAAATTACTAGAAATCTGAGTGAACCCTTTTATTTTTAGTTTTACTGTTATGTCTATTTATTAGAATAAAGGGACAAAACTCTTTTTATAATAATGGCAATTTCAGTCTACTGTACATGGAAATAAGGAATGTATTAAGTAGAAAAATACAACATAAAAAATTATTTGAAAAAAAAGTGGAATCACTAAATTTATTAAACTTGGCAATTTTGAACTCGTAAATTTTGTTTCTACTTAATTACTAATTATCAAAAGGAAATAAGCTAATACAGAGTTTTGCACGATTTTTAAACTATTATAAATTATTATAATCAAAATGTAAAACAAATAAAAAATTCTTGTAAAATTTAATTATTCATCAGAAAAAATTTATTTCTTCAGGCAATAATGACCTTAATATTACTTATTTACAAAAGCAATTAAAATCTTTTCTAATTAAGTAATATCATAGTTTTATTGGATTCATTATTTTTCTATTCAAAGCTCATTTTAAAAAAGTTGGAACAAATTAGAAAAAAAAAAGTAGGTGATTTACCATCTCCAATGACTCTTACTTTAAACAAAAAAAAAATTGTAAGGAAATAAAAAGAATTGAACGAAATTTCGGGAAAATAAGTAAGTGGGGTGTAACATATTAAAAAAAAAAATATTTTTTACTAAAATTTACTAAAAAGAAATATTTCAAAAATAATTTCATTCATTGGTGAATAAGTCCTGAAAATTTAATTAAAATCGGACAATTACTTTAATTTTACAAGAATTTCCAAATCAATAGGTTTTCAACGGGAAAAAAGCGCAAAAAAAAACAATGTTATTTTTACGGCACCGCGATGACGTAAAAAAAAGAAAACTTTAACCAAAATTTCGAACGTGTTAAAAAATATTAAAAAATATCAAAAAATAATTAAAATACACTTTGGTCTTTCATCTTAATAATAACATAAGCGTTTTGACGATAAAAATTTATTTTCGGTAAGTTTGTGGCATTTGTTTATTACGCTATGCTGTTTTCCCGCGAAAAAGTGGAGGTACCTATACATACAAGCAGACTGTTTCACTGTATCACAGCTTGTCAGTGTAGCTAGACGTCCGATTCCTTCAAGACGGGATCGAAACTTGATCGATTTGGCCTCAGGCAGAGATTCTATACGTAAGCTATCGTCGACGCACATCTTAAGCTTTGATATTATTACCGGCAAGGTTTTAATGAATGGTTCTATAGATAAAAACCATCATCAAGCGATAATCAGACGCACGAATGTCGCTCGAACGTAAAACTAGCTTATGTCTTTAATTCAAATTTATGATTATATTTCTACCTTACATTGACAGTTATTTTATTTTAACTTGAGTAAAGTGATTTCTGTTATCATTAATAATGTTTCTGCCAGCATCTATTACACACACACACACACACACGCACATACACATACACACACACACACACACACACATATATAGACAAAAACAGTTCACTCACTACAAAGATGCAACTTCGTTTCGGTGCATTTCAATTGCACATCGACGCATGAGAACCGAATATGGTTGTGAACAATCTTGCTTGAAAGCAAGCCGTATGTGAAACGGCACTTCCATTTTTTCAGTTTGTTTGAGAAGAAATAAAATATACATAAAGCAAAAAAGGTGACGTATTGAAACAACAGTGATTATTGATAGCAGTTTGGTGAAGAATGGATGGGGTGTTAAATGTTCACTTGTCTGTGAAGATTTTTTCTTGCCGAAAGACACCGGTCAAAAGTTTAGGGACATCCTCTCACAAGCGCCCTAAGAGTGAGAGGAAAGGTGGAAATAGGGGATAGTATTACATCGGAGTAGGTAAAATTCTAGCGACAGTTTTAATAGTAATTAGGAATATATATTACTTTCGTTCTCATTGCATCGGATATATATATATATATATATATATATATATATATATATATATATATATATATATATATATATAATTTTTTGTAGTCATTTATAACATATTTATGTTATAATTTTCGAATAAATAATTATATTTGCTCTATGCATTGAGCCCTCTTTTAAGAATAATAACCTTGGGTTATTGGAATTTATTCTGTTTACGCCAATCCTATGTTTAGTATATTTTTATATACTTTTATATACTAGAGATAGTTTTAGTAGTAATTGGGAATATATATTACTTTCGTTCTCATCGCTTCGGATATATATATATATATATATATATATATATATATATATATATATATATATATATATATATATGACAAGCAGCATGGCCTGGCGTTGCCCGTGCTTGATTCAAAAATCTTACGACTGATACAGCAATCGCTATCACTTCATTTAAAATATGTTTGCCCTTCTTTGCCTTTAAAGGAGTGCTCTTCTCCGTGCTGATGTTGCTACATGCCTTACTTCTTGCCTATCTCACACTGCGAATTTTTCTAAGCTCTATACTAAACATTAAATCTGTTACGAAAAAAGAACTAAACAAAAGGAATACAAAACGATCAGCTTTAAAAAAGGACTCGCAACTGGAAAAACCGAATGAAAAAAGAATGTTAACAGCAAATACTTTTTCACACCCAACCCAGTTCTGAGCCAATTGAAGTAAAGTACCATGCAGATTTAAATTTTTCCCACGAGTGACGAATGCAGCTATCGATTTTTTTTGCATGCTAGTTAACATTCGTGTCAGTCAGCTGTTGGCTCTCACGCTGGTCAATAGAATCTCCTTGCCTATTCGTGACAGCCAGCTATAGGCCCTCACTTTGGTCAGTAGAAAATGACCGCAAACTACATGAAAACTGCCGTAGAACCATGAAAAAATCGATTATTTCCACTATCCATGGGAGTTGGGACATGCTAAGTCGGTCTTGGCCTTCCCACTAACTTGGTGCATGTGCATGTAAATTTTGGTGCAAATCTGTCGAAAATTGCGGCCGTGCATTCGTCACACATGCACACATCCTGCCTATTATAGATCGAGATAATTATTAGTTAACATTTTAAATTTAAATGCAATTCCTATCGTTATATTTTGTCTTCCTAATTCATGTTCTTTTAATGTCAATTCTCATTATTTTTTTTCATATTCTCTAAAATTCGGTAATTTCTTGCGTTCTCGTTTTTAAATTGCCTTACTTAGGGTGAAATTATTTTAAAAAGATACTGTGGCATATGTAGATATTTAATGTAGGGCGAACCAAATAAGCCACATCTTTACAAACTTCAAATGCTATCTTACTTTTATTAAATGTGCGTTGTTTCATCGTAAAATAATTACCACTAAATAAAATCCGCGGATTATTTTGTTCTGTTTGGAAGAAAAAAAATGAAATTCCTCCAGAGTCTAGATTTCCCTCCATCCCCGAATTTTTGCACGCTTCATCCAATTTTGCTAAACCTGAGGCAAAGGTTGTTTCTCTTTGTAGTGCTTACACGGGGAAGATTCTTATCGAATAGCTTGACTTCCCCATCGATATTAATATTAATTATCTATTAATTTTGCTATTTTCTCCTTCGACTTATTAATTATTATTTTCAGAATAAAATGCTGTACACATAAGTACTTTTCCCTCAAAAGTAGTCAGATATTTAAAACAAATATCGACAACTGGTCGCAAGACATTGTTGCAAATTTGCAACCAATCCAGAGAGACGTTACTGCGCAGATGTATACATGAACTCTTTCATTAATCAGCCACTGAGTTAACTTGTGCATTGTTACCTTTGTGTTTATATTACATTACCGTTTTATATTTTTAACCTAGGGGTTATGACACAATTTTATATCACCCAGTTAGTTGCCTCTGGAATACAATTTGTCTCTTGGTAACTTCGAGTTTTTCCCAAAGTCTAAATAAGAATCAGAAGCGAGGTTTTAGGATATTAACCTAAGGAGAAAGTATTAGGGCAGCTAATGACGATTCCTATAGAAGAACAAAATTTAAAAGTTTATTACCTAAATGAATTTAAGCAATAGATTGTCGGCAATGTATCTTTATTTTAATTTTGAAATGGCTAGATGTAACGGTAAGAATGGAATCCAGATTTGAGTTTTTTGAAGGAGTGCTCTTTGCCGTGCTGATATTGCTACATACCTTACTTCTTGCCTAACCCAGTTCTGCGGAATGAGCCAATTGAAGTAAAGTGCCATGCAGATTTAAATTCATCTGCATCGATGCTCTTATTAGACTATTTCTTTCTTTCTTTTTAAAAAAAAAAAGAAATGACTGAGTGTTATCCAAACAAATCACGTTAGTGAAAGATTACTTCTCATATATGCAGTTGTGTGATTTTAGTCCTTCTAGGAATTTAAACATTACGCAAAAACATTTAGCTAGCTAAGTCTCAAGGATCTATTTGAACTGTGAGGAAAATTTGATGCGTTTGATGCGTTATAATAACCCAGAACTTATACTAAGACCACCGTTCCGGAGGAGGCACGATGGAGTTATGGATAGCGGCTTGGATTAAGGATTCCAGTCAAATCCATTACATTCACTTACGTGCTAATACACTTGGGAAAGGTGTGAATCCTCTTCTTCTCCCTCCAGCTCTGGGTAAATAGCAGGACATACTGGGTTCTATAGCCTTGGATGGCAACTGGTCTAGGAGAAGGAAAACTCTGAATTCAAAACCTGCGGAGGGTCGTTTGGGGACCTTGTGGCCCTTCAAAAAGTGTGGATGGGCCAGCACGAAACCTTCACCACTATAATCAAATCTCATGTGCTGTACATGCAGGTTGGGGATCGCTTGTGAATTACAAATTCCCATGAAACTCCAATATTGGAGCCGGCTTAACCCACCTCGGGTGAATGCCGTTACAAGTAGGGGTACTAGGACCAAAACCATTTGAATACGTATAGGAAATGAATTCAGCAGATACATGAAGATAGAGACGTAAAACAAGGATGTGGCTTCTCTCCAGATTTAATCAACCTCTATCAGGGAGCTATAGGCGTTGGCGATCTTACCAGGATTTATTATAGATGATAATCTTTACAATATACGATACGAATATGACGCTGTGTTGATGACATGCACAGAAGAAAAACTACAGGACCCCCTTGACAAAGTAGTAAAGGAAAGCAAGAACTAGGCATGCAATGTAAGAAAACAGAAATTATGGGATGGCAGCAAGAGAAAATCTCAAAATGAAAACAACGAATTAGAAATGTCCACATCAAACAAATACAGAATTTTAGATATCTGGGTAGTGTTTTAACAGTAGATGCAAATTGCGGTACCGAAAGCCGAACACGGATTAGAGTAGAGAATGCATTTCCAAAGCTAAATATAGAAATAATAAACTTAAATGTTTAGTTAGGAATAAAGGAAAAGAACCCATTGATTTGATCTCATCAGGAAGTTTATCTCAGTGTAGCACTTACACACACACATATACCTACTTCTCTGTGTATATATATATATATATATATATATATATATATATATATATATATATATATATATATATATATAAACCAAAGAGAATAGAATCCAGGTAGAACTCAATGTCCAAGCCAGAGTAGGAAAATATCCCATGGCTATAATTTATTACAATGGAATCGTAATCACGATCCAATTCATCAGACCTACAGATTCAAACCTAGGTAGGTTTGATGAATTGGATCGTGATTATGATTCCAATATAATAAATTATAACCATGGAATATTCGTGTTTTAGCCTTTTATATTATATATATATATATATATGTGTGTGTGTGTGTGTGCGTATGTACACATGTGTATATATATGTGAGTTAGGCCAGTTTAGTCATTTATTGTCAATGTTGACTGATATCTAAAAATATATATAAATATAAAAACTGAAAAATATTCTTCCTTACATGCGACGATAGTTATTGATAAAAAAGCGTGAAGTAGCAATGCAGAATATATAACCAATTGCAACATTGCCTCTATATTACAGTAAACGCATATATTAATATGTCCTACTTTCTATTTTTACACTCGATTAAGGACCCGATGTTCTGTGTTTTCCGAAACGTCTCTCGTTGAGAAAAATTCTTATCTTAACAAATAGAAACTTCTCATAAATTTTCTCTGACCACGGCACATATGGACGAGATAAAATCGTCATTTTGATCTTAACAGACGTCCATGCGAGTCGACGGTTAACTCCAACGAATTGCTTCACATGTCGCTGGTGCCTCCTGATCAGTTTGTTCAATTTGAAACGTTTTTTTTACATCATAAATACGCTGAAGCTATTAAACATTAAAAATTCACTTTATGATCGCATTTCCTTGTTTCAAATTTGAAATGTGACTATTTATGAGAAAAACTTAATAAATATGAGAAAAATTAACGCTGTTTGTTTCCATCTACACGGAACGAAACACTGTTAATCTAACTGCAATAATAAAAATAAACTTTTAATTTCCAATATATACAGGATGTCCATAAAGTTCGTGATCACTTTAAAAAATTAAAAAAAAATTATAACTTTATTTGTATTTCCGATAGAAATAATTTGTAAAAATGATTAGAAAGAAGTAAATCTATATTTTTTAGGGTTTTATTGAAATTTTATTTAAGTTTCCACATGTATTCCATCATTAGCAATACAAAGAGTAATACGATTTTGCAGTTCACGGAAAACATTTGCCAACTGATTTACAGTAATGGCTGAAATCACATTTTAGCTATATCTGGGTAAATTAAAGTTCATAACATTTTTTTTTACAGATTATTTCTGACGCAAATAAAAATAAAGTTATAAATATTATGAAGTGCACACGAACTTTATGAACACCCAGTATATATCTCCGCAAATATTCTTAAAACAGTTGATAACAGAAGTCATTGCTTTATACGAATGGCTTCCAATATTAATACTTCTCGTTTTCACTCTCGCGTGGTCATATATGAAGTCACGAGCTGCTGTGCGATTTTCGCTATTTGTCCTTGCTTGGAAATCATTCATGCAACAAAAAACAGACTATCATCATTGTTTTGTCCGTGTGTTGCTTAACATATTGAAATGTAATTGTCATCTTTGATAATGGCTTCTGTAAGCCGAAAGCTTAGATAGGATTAAAAAACATGTATCAATAGGATGTTTTTCTTTCAACTTTCAATGATAATCTTATTAAGCTTATCAGACAATATGAAAGAAACTTACTTAAAATAAATAGACAAAATGTCTATATTTCTGAGATGCGGTATTATGTACATTATTGTTTGCCCCGGCCTTCTTCGGTTGGTTGGCATGTCAAACACATGGCACAGAGGATAAAGGCGTTAGTTAGATCCAGTAACAAGACCCAAAGAGTGTGTGTTCAATACCCGGCTAAGGCAGTGGATAACATTCAGAGAGAAATTAACAGGAGATAACTGATAATTGACTTTCATTAAAACATGACTCATGGAACTAGAACAGTCTACCCCAGTGAGCGAAATAAACAGTTCAGTTCGACATTCCAACCACCTGAAGAAGGCCGGAGCGTACAACGGCCGAAACGTTGTAATAAATATGGCGACAAAGGTGGGAACAATAGTCCGAATAATGTAAATAGGCAAAACTTGTCTGCATTATTTAAGGAAACACACACACACACACACACATATATATATATATATATATATATATATATATATATAGGATCGATTTTATAACAAAGCTTCAAAAATGTTCAATATGCGCACCACCTGTGACACGACGACTCGACAGACGTCAAGTCGGTAGTCCAGCTCCAGTCGAACACGCTGTAGTATGACCTGCGTAACATTTGCCAGTGTCTCAGTGACTCTGTGTTTTCCGTCCAAGATATAACACTGCGACGAAAACATGTTCCAAACGTAATGAAAAAAAAAAGGTTTATCGTCAAAATCTGTATTGTATTATTAAGAGGAAAGATCAAAGTATTTTTTGTAAATTTTTAATTAATTTTTTTACCCATTTTACGAACGTTCGAAAATTTGATTAAATAACATATTTTTCTTGCGTCAGTAATTTTTAGCATAGCAAATTTTCCCTTCTTTTTCTGCGGTGACAGATACATTAATTTCGAAATTATTGCAAAAATCAAATAATTGATTTTAATGAAAAGATCATGATTTATTCACAATCAAATTTTGATAAAATCAAATTTTGAAATATTTTTATTAGAAAGTCTTGGTAAAAATATTATTACGTGTATTTAAGCACCATTATTTAATTTTATGAAAACTTGAGAAATTAACTATTTACATTATTCACCATATTCGCTTTGTCGCCATATCCATTGCAATGTTTCGGTCGTTTACACACCGGCCTTCTTCAGGTGGTTGGATGTCGAACTGAACCTTTTATTTCGCTCACTGGGGTAGACTGTTCAGCTTCCACGAAAGGTTGTAATTAATATGTCAACAAATATGAGGACAATAGTCCGAATAATGTAAATAATTTTCATAATTCCTCATCTCAGATATATAGACAGATACTGAAGGGCCGAAACGTTGTAATAAATATGGCGACAAAGATGAGGACAGTAGTCCGAATAATTTAAATAGTGTACATAATACCCCATCTCAGAAATATAGACAGATACTGAAGGGCCTAAACATTGTAATAAATATGGCGACAAAGATGAGGACAGTAGTCCGATTAATGTAAATAATGTACATAATACCTCATCTCAGACATATAGAGAGATACTGAAGGGCCTAAACGTTGTAATAAATATGGCGACAAAGATGAGGACAATAGTCCGAATAATTTAAATAGTGTACATAATACCTCATCTCAGAAATATAGACAGATACTGAAAGGCCGAAACGTTGTAATAAATATGGCGACAAAGATGAGGACAATAGTCCGATTAATGTAAATAATGTGCATAATACCTCATCTCAGAAATATAGACAGATACTGAAGGGCCTAAACATTGTAATAAATATGGCGACAAAGATGAGGACAGTAGTCCGAATAATGTAAATAATGTACATAATACCTCATGTCAGAAATATAGACAGATACTGAAGAGCCTAAACGTTGTAATAAATATGGCGACAAAGATGAGGACAATAGTCCGAATAATTTAAATAGTGTACATAATACCTCGTCTCAGAAATATAGACAGATACTGAAGGGCCTAAACATTGTAATAAATATGGCGACAAAGATGAGGACAATAGTCCGAATAATTTAAATAGTGTGCATAATACCTCATCTCAGAAATATAGACAGATACTGAGAAATTCAACGTGATAATTTTCATTCAGCCTTATCATCAAACAATACAATAATTATAAATGCGTATATACTTATATATTTCCTATTCCTGGTGTAGTGGGAAGATAGATTAATCAACTTACGCTATTAAATTCACGTATGATTTCTACTTTTATTAGTTTTAATTATCTATACAAATAAAATATTGATCTGCATTAAAACATAATTAGTTACCCATCGAAATAAACCGTTTAAGCAACCAGTTCTTTGCTGCTATATTACTTAGATTGCAATCTTACTTGTTCAAGCTTTCATTAGAGGCACTCAGATGTCTTTGTTTATTAAGTAATGGTCTTGTTTCAACTTGGTTTTGAAATAATCTTCGTCGTCGCCTTCTTTCTGCTGCTAAAATTTTTTTCATTTCCATTTTACTGATATAGTAAACATAAAAAGTTATTGAGCAAAAATTGGTTTATATAATCCCAAAAGTAATCAATAAATCATAGATAAAATTGGATGTCTAAAAATATAAAGTGACTGGATTAATTAAACTGTTCATTAGTCTCTTCAGTGGTTGTGATTTCTTTATTGAATATCAATACATTGTTTCAAGACTTTTGTTTCATTGCATCATAATATTAAAACCTAATAATTACCGTCATTTTTGACGGCATGGATACACTTGTATATAACGTACATAATTTAGAAATTTTAAAACAGAAACATTTTCTTTGTAAATATCTACATATATAGGAATAAGCTCTTGAAATGCATTTTTCTTTTACAATCTATTTCGACAACAAATTTCAATAATACTTAGATTTGTATTTAGCAAGTGTGATGAAAATAACTTAAGGTGAATTAAGAAAAAAAGTCTGAAACTTTGAAGCACATATAAAATACACCCTATCGAGTACTGATAAAAGTAAGATTGCAAAAATTTATCTAAACAGACAAATATATTTTTTCAGGGTCTGCTGCTTGTCTGCAAGCGGCCAAATTAAAAGGTATACGTTTTTGTAGATTTTCTATTTTACCAGTCTTTTATTTGAGGAATATGTCTTGGGAAATCTTTGAAAGAAGATGCTACCTGGAATATTACGTTTTTATCAGTTTCTTCAATAGCCAAACTCCTATTGTCGACTTTATAATGTCTTAAACTTTTTTCAAAGATTATTCTGGTATTGTGGAAACACATGAGTAAGGAATAAAAGAAATATTCGGGGTGAAAGGCAAAAAAAGTAAGAAAACATGGATGAGAGGATAAGAGAGTTATAGATGAAAAATGAAATTCAGATATAGTTAAATTAATAAATGTTTATACCAGTCCATATAGATACACACATACAAATATATATAATAATGCAAGACTCTTCTGTAACGCGAATCGAGTCCTCTCGGTCACTGTGTGTTTATCTAAAAATAAATACGCTTAAATTCACCTTCTTCCCTGCCGTGCGCCAACGGCTTTGGGGTAAAATATCCGACGCCAATTCAGCCTTGTTTCGATCCTAGCTAGCGGCAACCGGACGTTTCTGATGAGCTGTGGATGACAATATATATATATATATATATATATAAATGAACATAGAAGTGAACACTTCGAGGCGACAGTCTGTTTCATGCTATATGCATATAGCATGAAACAGACTGTCGCCTCTAAGTGTTGACTTCCATGTTCACTTTTATATTTACGCACGCTCTATCTCTGATATTGAGCACTTTATTCCACAAATATAGCACACCTTAAGACTATATTTCTCCATATATATATATATATATATATATATATATATATATATATATATATATATATGGTAATTGAGCGTCGCTCCGGTTGAGCAATCTGAAAATCGATTTAGTTACATTCATTTAACCTTGAGAAATGTATGACTCCAGCATCTAATTAAATAGCAAAAACAGACTGGACTAGAACCACAATTCTGCATTCATTATGAATGAAATAGGCCCACCAACTCTACAGACAATTGACTAACCTTAGGGAGTAGGGCTATATCCCTGAAGAAATGGGCGGTAATTTAGAGAAAGATTCTAATGAGCATTCTTCACTGGTAAATTTATTATCTAATATATTTGCTTTTAGGTAGGATGAACATGCACTTACGTGTTAAAAAAATCAACTGTCCTATTGTCTTTCAATCAAGTAGATTTCAAAATCTATCTCATCTCGCATACATAAATACATACGAATATATGTGTATATATATATATATGTATATATGTGTGTGTGTATGTGCAAATATATAGAAAATAGGAAAGAACTCGTTAGGTAAATAATCCAAAGTTCTTTAGTATTTTTGTTATTATTTTTAAAAAATTTAGGCAAATAACGATTCATCAAGACTAGAAAAATCCTCAACAGAATGCAGAAAGCAATGGACGACCCTTTCATCCATGATTTTCTGCATTCTGATTATGGCTTCTTCTAGACTCGATGAAATTACGATAATGATTTGCCTATATCTGCCAAATTCTATAACTTGCATATCCTTACTTGAACCAGCTAATGCTCTGCGATGGAGCGGTTTGGAGAAAAAAAAAGTCGTGGCTCTTAGGGCACAATCCGTGGGGTTATGAATACTTGGGTGAGTATCACCACGGAATTTGTGAGTAGCGATGCTATATCGAGTCTATTCAGTTTCTTCTTCTTCTTCTTCACCGAAGCCCTTTCATACATTTGGTATGACGCTTGAACAGTTCGAGTTCGAATCTCGATATTGGATGCGCATTGCTTATGAGTCCCAAAAATAGGAAGAAAGGGACGTCCAGTGCATTCTGCTGAGGATTCTAGATGCGATGAATTACTATAATATAAATATATGAGACCGCACTCAATTTATATATATTTTATATATTTATTTTAAGATCTTTATGTTTATACATTCTTTTTATAGATACAAATATTTAAGTAAATGCTCTGTTTTATAATAAACAGTATTAATAACATTTACCGACATTTAAGACATTTTTTTATATTTATTCAATTTGGGGGTTAATTGCAGTAGTTTATTCTAACCATTATTTTGGTGGGAGCAGTTTTTAATTTGTCTATTACGTCATTTCTTTATTTGGATTGATCATCTTTATTTGTTTTTTTCAAACGGTTAATTTATCGGGATCTGTTAGTTTGTTTATTTATTTATTTGGATTAATTCCGATTAATTTATTTTACTTGTTTTTTTATTATTTATTTATTATACTGTATATTTTATTTACTCTTTTTGGTTTTCGAATTTATATATATATATATATATATATATATATATATATATATATATATATATATATGTGTGTGTGTGTGTGTGTGTGTCTGTGAATGCACTTAATTTATATATATATATATATATATATATATATATATCCAGAGATTTATATATATATATATATATATATATATATATCCAGAGATTCTCTCTATATATGTGTGTGTGTCTGTGTGTGAATGCACCTAATTTATATATATATATCCAGAGATTTATATATATATATGTATATATATATATATATATATATATATACATATATATATATATATATATCCAGAGATTTATATATATATATATATATATATATATATATATATCCAGAGATTCTCTCTCTCTATCTCTCTCTCTCTCTCTCTCTCTACATATATATATATATATATATATATATATATATATATACAGAGAGAGAGAAAGAAAGAGAGAGACAAAGATAGATAGAGAGAGAGAATCTCTGGATACAAAAGGCGCAAATTCTTTTGTTTTTATATACTTCCTTCCTAGACGGTTGCATCAATGTCTATTTAGTGGTAAATTTTTGACATGAAAAATTTTTACCATCAAATCCTATACCTTTCCTCCGCTCATTGCTTAACTTTTCGATTCTGACGATGCAATTAACGATATAATGGTGCTTGCATTTTCCCATCCGTCTCTCCCTTCTGTTGTGCATCCATTCAGGTCATTTCTATTTAGAAGACGGCAACTTCTTTACCGGCCCAAGATTGGATGGAGCAGTTTAATTCTTCTACCTTCGCAGTATACTTCACATAGACAACCATCACGACTGTGAAATACACATAATGGTCGATAAAAAAGTATCATCTTTGGAAATTAAGAGAAATGGATCTGTTCAGATAGAGACAAATAACTCATATACATAACTAATATTATAAAATTTTTTTACCGTTTTCCAGAGTTCACCCAGACCTGGGGTGCTAGCACCTGTTAGGGCCCCAGATATGGGCTAATATTGAACCTCCGGAAAAAAAGATTTTGTGAAAATACAAAAATTACATTTTATAATACAAATACCAATAATACATTTTTATATAAAATTTACCACCAAAATCTATTGATTGTAAAATTACCAAAAATACATTTTATCTGTAGGTGAAGGCATACAAATGCTTTCAAATTATTTAAATTTTTCCATTAAATAGACCCTAGAGGCTTATATGGCGCTAAAGAAACTCAACCAAACCACCAATATGAAAGCACACTTTCATGACATTAATTCATATAATATCCTATAATTTCTTACAGAAATCAAACTGTATTCCAAAATATAACTTCAACATAAAACGCACACATAACTATCTTGAGTAATTATGTCAACACAAACATCTATGTGCACAAAAGCTGAGTATCATCTACCATGTATTTCCTTGTGAAACCAGAATAACATATATAGTTATTACTTCCTAGGTTCCAAAAAAATTAAATTTCGGCATTAAATGACCCATACAGAATGTATATGCTCTTACGCAAACAAATCAATCTATCTAACAAAGGTCATTACCTAACAACGGCATTCATATATTATCGATTATCTCAGATCTTTATTTATGATTGGTTACTTTATCAGATTAGCAGAACCGCCAACCTTCAATACCGGTGGGCTAGTAGAACTTCTGTGGTTGTGGGCGAAAGATGCTCTATAGTTTCCTACCTCCTATAATATTTCGAGTCTGAATATTTTGCATACGTACTTTTAATATTTAAATATCATTTTCTTTAATTTTACTTTATTTCACTGCATCAGTTCATATATTGTCAAGTTGCTTTTTTTTCACATTCTCTTGCTGAGAGAACATTAAATATTAAATCACATTTCTTAATGGATAAACACGCCGTTCAACTTTCGATTTTAACTACAGGCAATGAATTCAAACTCAGTGTAAGGCAATGCGGAAACGGCATATATTCTGCTTCATTTGAAAAGAAAACTATATCACAAAGAGAAATTAAAATGGAATGATTCACGGATACAAATATCATGTAGCTGCAACCAAAATACGAACAATCTACCAGTGTTAATTGAATAAAGTGTCAAGTTCGAAATATACTGGAGTAAGGCTGGAAGATATAGTAACCTAAAAGGTAACGCCATATCATTTGTATCATAATATTGATTATTTTAGTCAATATTACGATACTAATGTTATGACATCATCCTGCAAAATTAACATATAAAAATGAAAAAAGAAAGCCTTATCTTAAAATTCCAGACAAAAATCATTTATTCCCTAATTTTGTGAACGGTGGACATTAATGGGTTATAAAGAACTTTTAGTAATGATGCTGACTGCTGAAGGTTGACAGAAAATTCATTAAAGTGGAGGAAAATAGGAACGAATGCTTGCAAAACATTCAATAAAAAATCGATCAAGAAATTTTGAAACGTGCTATTCTGAAGTGGGACATGGCCTCACTCCCAGATAATCTTCAGCCTGAGCATTTATGCGACATCTCTGGTGAATTAGTCTTAACCAAAGAAGACTTCTAGTCACATTAGATCTCATGAAGCAAGTTACATTGATAATCATTCATGATGAATTAGTGTAAATTTTGTCAGTTTTAAGACAATGTATACGAGTAGGCAGGAGGTTTGCTGAGTATATAAGAATGTATAAGATGAACTCGAATAACATACGTATCACTCGTCTGCTATATAATCAGGAAAGTCTTCAGAAGGGAAGCGGACCTTTTTGCATCCGTTAACGGCTCACTGCTCAATGCAACACACACAAACACACACATATACATTTTGCGATAGATAAATTGTTGTCTAAATTACGCAAAAACGAAAACAACATAGAAATCTCCTTTTAACAGATATATCTACCAAAATTACGCAACCATATCTCGAAGTAATTCTATTCAATATAATCGCCATTAGCTTCAATCACAGATTCCAGAAGAATTCTAGATCTCCTGCAACACTTCTGGATGGTCTCCATGTTTAAGTTGGTGAATTCTGCCAAAATACTTGCCTTCAGTATATCATTGGGGCCATTGGTCTTTCGGTCAACTCCACTTCACACATCAAGGATGTTTTAGTCTGGGAAGTTAGGTGGCGAGATGTAAAGTGTTATGTGGTCGCAGGAATTGTCTGACAGCCACGATTGGTTTGTTTTGCTTGTATGGCATGGTGCTGAGTCCTTTTGCCAGACATAGGGCCTTCCAGCAGCCACCCCCTTGAGCTAGGGCAGCACTACCCCCTCAAGACACTTGACGTAGGCCTCCGTGTTGAGTCTGAGGCCCTCGCCAACAAATTCGTCAGTTCTTTTCTTATCAGAACGATCAGAAAATATATATAGTGTGTATCATAGGGATTCTTGAGCAACGAGAAACCGATTTCTTCGCCAAACATCCACAGGGTCCCCCCTCATAGTCAGTCTCTACAGTGAGGTGAAACAGAATGTAGGTGACTGTGCATGTGCAAACGTGATTGTAATGCACAAATATCACTAGAATGGCTAACAGATCTTTTTCACGCCCACTATACTTGCTAAAAACGCTGCGGATAAGTTGTATTTTGTGTTATGTGACAATGACCACAAACATTATTATGGTTACCTTAACATGTGTGCTGTAGTTTAACAATGCTCAAATATCGCCAGAAAATTTTTTTTTCCATAACTTAACAATAACTATAAAGGTGTTAAATTTGTTTTCGTATTTTTTTTGAAATATCAACCTGGATTTTATTATCCATTTTCTCTTAATGTATCGTTAAAAGGAGATTGATTTGTAACATTGCAGTTGGCAAATATTTTCCGTGAATTGCAAAATCGTATTACCCTTTGTATTGCTAATGATGGAGGACATGTGGAAACTTAAATAAAATTTCAATAAAACCATAAAAAATATAGATTTACTTCTTTCTAATCCTTTTTACAAATTATTTCTATCGCCAATACAAATAAAGTTACATTTTTTAAAATGCACACGAACTTTATGGACACCCCGTATATATATATATATATATATATATATATATATATATATATATATATATGTATGTATGTATATATATATATATGTATGTATATACTACTTCTTCAAGTACCTCTATCATGTTCCCTCCAGAACGGAAACTCTGCTGAATGATATACGCATAACTCCCTCAGTAGGTGGTAAGTTTAGACATCATTTCGAAATTAGATCCCTACAAGGCAAGTGGATGTTACGGGATTCCTGCTGCCGTTGTCAAGTAATGTATTCCTGAACTGACTCCACCAAAAACATTATGGTTCCTGATAAAAGATGCTACAAGCTGACCGTTTTACACAAGGCCGAAAACGTCATAAGAAGGATAAGGTAGAAACTAGATGTAACAGTACACCAGAATAATTGTCGCCATAAACTTTATACAAAAGAAGTAAATATATGCAGGATATCCATAATGTTCGTGTGCACTTTCAATTGTAAATTTATTAAAGTGCACACGAATTTTATGGACACCCTGTATATAGATATTACGTTGGTGCAAAAATAGTGTCGTTTTCTCACATATGTTATTATGTGAGAAAACGACATTATTTTTGCACCAACCTAATACATCAGTATGGTTTCAAACTTAAAATTCTAGATAATTTGCCTAAATCAGTTCAAATTAAATAATCCACTAAAGCCGGCAAGACAGATTTGATAATGTCAAAGCGAAATATATAAAGGCTTTGGAACTATGCAACTATAGAGTAAATTCAGTATATTTATTTATTTTTGCCTGCAGGTTTGCAGGTTTGACAAATCTAAATAAAGGAAAATTTGCAACAGAAATCGAAGCTGCACCCCTCGGGGTCGAGAGTGCTACCGCTTATCCCTGCATTCCTTACCGACTCACCATGGAGAGCTGTCAGTCAACCAAGGCCACATTTCATGCTTTCAAGCGAAATTTTTCCTGCCATACATCTCTCGAAGTTTTTCATATCTGTGCAGTTTCATATCTAAACGTAAAGTGAATTTTAGAATCTTTTTTATCTTTTTTATTTATCCAATATATTTTTATGACATTAAACGTTATTTTTAATGAAATATTTTTTTTTAATCTCTGAAAGAGATATTTCTGAAAAAAAAAAACAAGCAAATATGTTAAGAAAAACAGAAACGGAGTGATCGCATTTCAGCTGTAATGTTAAAACTAACATTCTTAAAATTAATCCCTAAGCATTTTGACTATTCCCGTCTGCCAGTGCCAAAGTGAATGTTCATGAGACATACAGGAATGCTTTCATCACATATATTTAACAAAGGTTTAACTGAATGATTACGGATAACGAAATTATTGTCGTAGCGGAAAGAGAAATCGGTGTTCCGATTCTATACTTTCTCGTTTTCTGTTCCTTTTCACACAAATAGTTCTGATAGAATTTAGGAATCTATCTTTTCTGTCCGATAGAAATGGTTTAAATAACAGTGTAGACATGGTTCTCTACACCTGAGTATCAGTCAGTCTAGAAAAAGGAATACTCTTCGAGAAAGCAATAAGGAAACGTCGAAAAGGCAACAGCGAATCGTTTCCAAATATTGCTCTAATCATGTTATTTTAGAGATAGTAAATAAAAGAAATCCGTGGGGACTAATTTTCGATTGCGTCCTAAACATGAAAATAAAAAGAAGAAATTATTATAAGCTTTATATTCATTTTTTTCTTGTCGATATCGAATATTTTCAATCCACGAAGAAAGATGATTATCATTCTCAATTTTATTAATCGGATATTTGCGGGTATATTATCTGAATATGTTCAAAATTAAATTGTGCCAAAGATATAGCCTTCAGCAAAAGAAAATCTTAAATTCAATTTTCAGCTGGCAGATCGCTTTTCGCTTTAAAGAGAAAGTTCTTCATGAATTCTGACTTTTGAAAAATATTAATATCTAATTTCTTATTCTTTACTTTATCTCACTTTTTATTAGGACCTTGATTTTTACAGGATAGATTTTAATAGAATTTATAAATCTATGAGTATTAAAAGGGTTTTCCACGTTGCAAGGATCTGGATCATTCCTTCTGCATAATGGGTTTCTGAAGCCAGTGACAAACCCAGAAATACATTAATGATAACTAATGTTTCAGAATGTGAATGCCGCACTGAATGAGACGTGCATTATATGACTACGATTTACATTATTTCGACTATTGTCCTCATTTTTGTCGCCATATTTATAACAAAGTTTCGGCTCTTCAGTATCTGCCTGTATTTCTGAGATGAGGTATTATGTATACTATTTACATTATTCGGACTATTGTCCTGATCTTTGTCGCCATATTTATTACAACTTTTCGGCCCTTCAGTATTTGTCTATATTTCTGAGATGAGGTATTTTGTACACTATTTACATTATTCGGGCTATTGTCCTCATCTTTTTCGCCATATTTATTACAACGTTTCGGCCTCATCTCAGAAATATACTGAATAAAATATATATTTAATTCAGAAGTTTTGCTGCAAATAAAGCCACTTCCATAAATCTAATCAAAGGATCAAGCATCAGATGTATTTTTTTTTTTTTTTGTCTGGCTTCTTGGATGGTCGTCGAACTTTCAAAATCTCTTGATTTAATGCTGCGATATGTAAACGACACTTGTATTCTGAGACTATAAACGATTATTTGGTTACCTATTTTCAAGCATCATTTTACTTACAATTATTGCCACGTGACGTAATGAATTATAAGTGCATTATTGAAACAGATTAGTTGTAAATAATCTGTCATTTATATTATTAAGACTGTTTCTATATTTACAAAAGTAGCGAAGTAAGCGAAGTAAGCGAAGTAAAGCGGTTAATCAAAATAAGTGCTGCCTTATTTGTTATAAATGTAAATGTGTCAGAGAATACAACATTGTAAGTGTTAAGGATTTAATAGAAATAATTTTTGTAATAAAAAGGAAAGTAAGAATGGGAATTAAAATGCAAAATAATGTTTAAAAAAGGAAGTAATCCTTGAATGAAGTGGGGAAGGAATTTTGAAGAAAGATACTTACAATTAGGAAGGTTTAACGTGCAAGTAAGATTGAAAGTGAAAAAAGATAAAAAATAAAATAAAATAAATAAAGAAAGAAAGAAAGGTGAGAAGGAAGAAATGAATTAGCGAGAAAAAAGAAAAGAAGAAAGAAAACCGAAAGAAATTTCCTGGAGACAAAGTAGAAATTCAAATTAAATCGGAAAATAAATCGATATAGACAAATATATAAGAAGAATATATGTAAATGTTTGATGAAAAAGAAGTAAAAAAAAAACAACAAATCATTAAAAGCGAGAAACGAAGCAGCCAATAATGAACCAGTTGAAAAGAATTATTCAGAATATGAAATGCGGAAAATGCGGAAAATGCGGAAGAAGGAATAAAACTGAAACAAAAAACAACGACTTAAAAATGAAAGTGAAAGTACAAGAAGAAACTGTTGATTCAAATCTATTGCATTTGTATTGGATCCTCCAGCGACTGGGTGTCTTCTTAGAAATAACGTCATTTAGTAGAGGTGAACTTCTAATTTTAGCCCTTATCTTGATGAACGTTTGCCAAATGTTTTTACAACGTGCAATAAAGTCGCTTCTATGCACCTGGAAGCGTGCTTTATTATTCTTAAGACGTTTTACACTTTCCCCTTTGCTACTAAACATTGCTCATCCGACGAATATTCCAGCCACTTCCAGCCTACACATCGCTATAGCAACTATCGTCCATTTCCAAACATGATGTGTTCCAAGATATCTGTGATGTGCGTCGTGACGGCTGTCAAAATCTATGAAGAACTTCGACAACATACGTAAACAAGCTTTTTGCCCTAAGTTATTACTATTTGCGGATAAACTTGGAGATCAGATCAGTTCCTATACTTATTCCAGTTTTCCAATAATCGATATTAGAGAAAGACAAATTTAGCTACTAAATAAGAATATCGAAGAAAATTTTCCTGGGAACCACATGTTAAGTCTATGATGTATTTGAATGTTAGAATTTAGATGAGTTGAAACGAGAACAAGTTCACTATTAATCAGTCAACAAAATTGCTGGTTTACATCAAATGTCTGTTTTCTTCCTTTGTTATTAGACATCATATGTGCAGCCAATATATTGACCAAAGAAAGCGATCAATGACGAAGGTTACATATCCTAAAATTTTTCTTCCTTGAAATTGTCTTTTATTGCAAAGGTTAAACAAAGAAAAAAAAAACAGATTTGGGTTACTCATTTAAAATGCATCGTGCCCTACATTTATGCTTAGTCAGCAAACTATCGATTTTGCTGGAAGTTTAAGTGACTATGGCACACTGATCAACAGGTCGAAGTAATCACTTTGTTTGCACACAGACTAATAATAAAGTATCATAAATAATGAAAACAGTGTTAGGGTTCAGTGTATTTTATCTCACATGATCTTTCAATACTTCATGACTCACAGGAACTTATAAGCATTTGTAGCTATTAGAGATGATTCTTTTTTTCCTTTTTAATATCGACTACATTCAATTTTTCTGCTATCCATTTGCAGGATCTTGTTGGGTAAATTATTCTCCCAGTCCGTTTATCGCATTTGTTTTAAATATGCCCTGTGAGATTCAAAAGCTGCCCTATTTCCTCACGAACATTCAGTTGTCTCTTTCTGATTCGAGGCATAATCGTCTTTTTAGTTTCAATTTTCATTAAAAACATGATAGTCCTTTAAATGTTCCGTCTATTTTATTCTAATCATCATTCTGTAAAACATTTCTTTTCCTTAAGTCTACTCTGCATTTATTAGTATCCAGTATCCAGCATTCACTTTCATATAAGCGGAGTTATATTACATAGTACTTCTGCTATCTATTGTTTGTTTCTAACGAATTTTCCGGTTTACGAGTACATGATCAATATGAGTGCCATATTTGTCGTATTTGATATTACAATGGTTTAATTAATAAAGAGAAAATTAAATTATGATGCATAAGTGTACAAGAATTTAAGAACCGTAAACTACCAGACAAGATCAATAAACTCGAAGTCTGCTTAACCAATGAAAAATAAACAACACAAAAATGTTCTTTAAGACTTTCAATATTTCTAGTTCAGGTATTATTTTCACACAAGCGATATATATAAACTCGATACCATGTCTCTCATACCATTCCTCACCATCCTCTATGTCAACTTATATAAGCTTAATAGTGCCCGTCAAAAGAGTAAATTTTAAATTCATTTTTCGATTCACCTTTTGAAAGTGAAGTCTGAAGATTCAGAGAAAAATAAAATTCTGTGATGAAATAAATTATTACAAATGGAGCCTTAAAATTGTTTGTTTTTCTTTAAATTAAATTATTCGCTCTGAATTAAAATTGAGCTCTCAGAATTTCATCCTCCTTGGGATTATCCATACGGATTACCAAGATTTCTTTACATATATATATATATATATATATATATATATATATATATATATATATATATATATATATTATTTATTTAAAAATATGATTCCAACTCGCTACATAAGAGGTCTCAGGTTTCAAAACAAGAGCCGAAAACTTGAAAATAATATTTGAATTAACTTGAGTTAAAGTAGGCTCTGTTCCATCTTCAAGCGATTTTTTTTTATGTAGCGAGTTGGAATCATATTTTTAAATAAATAATTATATTTATGCTCTACTTTCGTATCGAGCACTATTTTTTAAAAATAATTACAAAAATACTAAGGAACTTTGGATTGTTTACCAAACCAGTTTCTTTCCTATTTTCTACAATATTTTCACACACACACACACACACACACACACACACACACATATATATATATATATATATATATATATATATATATATATATATATATATATATATATATATACAAATGAAAGAAAGAACAGATGGAGTAAAAATCCGCAGTTTTATAAATAATTACGTATTATAATTGTATCGCTATTATTTTATTAGTATATAATGGTCTACCCAACCTTTATTTGATTTATTCAGCTATAATATTAACATATTCTACCGTCTATTCAATATAATTAACAACCTATATAGTTGTGTACACATTTTCAATTTTACTAATTGGCCCCGTTAAGAAGCTTCTTGTGTATATTAGAAATAAAAAAAAAAATAACCCATTTCTAATAAATTCATGTCTGCTTTAACAAATCGGCAAATTATACTTGGATAAACCAAATTGTTCCCTAGTATCATTGAATGACATCAGTATTCTTGACGTGTAAAAATTACCCAACCACCTCTCCCCTCTGACCTTATTTTTATATTTCAGCAGAAACCTGACGTTCATTGTTTAAACTAGACATGCCCATAAGTATATTTTAAATTCTCACCTCATGTCCAACTTTTACTTATGAAAAATGGTAAAGATTTGTTTTTAAATTTCCCTAATAAATCATTGTTATCACACGTTATCTACCATCGCCTGAAGAAGTAGCATCTTAATACTGAAACATGATGTTTTGTGTAGAGATGTAAAATGTTTTTATTGCAATTTTTTATAATAAAAATATTATAATTTATCTGTCTATACACACACACACACACGCACACACATACACACACACATATATATATATATGTATATATATATATATATATATATGTATATATATATATATATATATTGTGTGTATTTAGGCAGCATCTTTTCATTAATATTCGTTTCATTAAATATTATAGACAGATGTTACGAAAACATTTTGCATAAAATAGACAACACTTGTCTATAATATTTAATGAAACGTGTATCAATATATATATATATATATATATATATATATATATATATATATATATATATATATATATATCTTGTCAGATAGTGTATCTATAGAAGAGAAGATGAATAAAAAGGCACAAGAAGAAAACTATATTGTATAGTTTTTCTCTTGTCTCTTTTTATTTACATAGGCAAACACACATACACAAATATACATAGACACACACACACACACACACACATATATATATATATATATATATATATATATATATATATATATATATATATATATATCAGGTGTGTGTGTGCATAATATTTGCTGGCTTATGCGTATAACATATGCAAATCTGTTTTGAGAAAATAATTATAGGCTTATACTTATGGAATATCTAATTTAAAATAATGGTTTGACGAACTCAACCCATATTAAACGAGCATGAATTTTCCTGTCTTTTTCTATAAGAGTTTGATTGGATGCGTAGGTTTCAGGAGTTATAATTATCTTGGGTCATTAACGTATTCAGGCTTTATCTCTATCAGTGTTAAAAGTACAGTGTAACCCGGATATAAGAGACCCAGATATAAGTGAAACCCAGATATAAGAGAGATTTTCTCTGGTCCCAAATTAGAGCCATACTTACCTAAACAAAATAGACCAAACCCAGATATAAGAGAAACCCGGATATAAGAGACTTTTTTATCCAGTCCTAACAACTCTCTTATATCCGGATTACACTGTACTTAAAACCGCTGCATCCATCTTGGGGGATTTCTGATGTTCGAACTGACCACTTGATATTTTCTTAATATAAAATCTACACATGTCGGGTAAAAGGAACATTTATATGAATTTATTACAAAAAGACACGTTCGCTAAATGTAGTGAACACTTGACAGTAAAGTGCAAATTAGACCTCGAACCAAGAATAAATACAACGAGGTTTTTTTTCCCGTTAGCAGTGGGGCGTTTTGTCATGTCTAGGTAGGTACGGGTCTCTCTGCAATTGGTCAAGATTCGTGTCTTTTTAAGAAGACATGCCAATAAAAGTCGGTCCTATGGGGATTTGTTCCTCAAGTTGTCATAGTTTTCAAGGCAATGTTATCTTTTGTTACCCCCCGTCTCTTTCTGTTATTCCTGTAATTGTTGGGGCAGCAATCGGTTAGCTGTTTCCTCCAATCTCAATAGACTCATTTCATTAGAGAGAGCTATTCAGCAATCATGGCTCACGGCAAGTTCGACCTG
>OZ010578.1:29396186-29438686 GCA_963932145.1 Acanthosepion lycidas | reverse complement strand
AAATCGATATCGAACTGTATATAATTGCAAAACGGAAAGCAGATTTATTTCCCTCGGGAAAAATGTGAAAAGACAAAGTTATTTTCTATTAAAATATTTTAATTTTGGGTGCGTATATGTCAAAATGAAAATATACACGTGTCTTCAGCTTTGTGTGTATTTACAATATCCGCGTGTATGTGTCAGATGGGGAGAGAGAGAGAGAGAGAGAGAGAGAGAGAGAGAGAGCGTGTGGTGGTATAATGTATGCACATAGGAGGTGAAATTAAAAGATAGGAGAAATAAAAGAAGAGGAATAAAGAATATTTATTTTACGCGTGTGCGCCATCTCACATATATTGCTTTGAATTATAGTATCTTTCAAATTCCTGCGTTTTTGCAGCGCATTTCTTCCTTCTCTCCTTTCTTTCTTCCTTTCTTTTTTTCTTTCTTTCTTTATTCTTCTTTCATCTTTCTTTCTTCCTTCATTTCTTTCTTTCCTTCCTTTTCTTTCTTTCTTTCTTCCTTCATTTCTTTCTTCCTTACTTTCTTTCTTTCTTTCATTCTTTCTTCCTTTCTTTTTTTTCTTTCTTTCTTTATTCTTCTTTCATCTTTCTTTCTTCCTTCCTTCATTTCTTTCTTTCTTTCTTTCTTTCTTTCTTCCTTCATTTCTTTCTTCCTTCATTTCTTTCTTCCTTCATTTCTTTCTTTCATTCTTTCTTTCTTCCTTACTTTCTTTCTTTCTTTCTTTCTTTCTTTCTTCCTTACTTTCTCTCTTTCTTTCTTTCTTTCTTTCTTTCTTCCTTACTTTCTCTCTTTCTTTCTTTCTTTCTTTCTTTCTTCCTTACTTTCTTTCTTTCTTTCTTTCTTCCTTCATTTCTTTCTTCCTTACTTTATTTCTTTCTTTCATTCTTTCTTCCTTACTTTCTTTCTTTCTTTCTCTCTTTCTTTCTTTCTTTCTTTCTTTCTTTCTTTCTTTCTTTGTTAATCATTTCTTTTTTATCGTTCGCTCGATCTTGATTACACATTTCTCCGTTGGCGTTAGATTCTAATTGAAAGGGAGAGTGAGAGAAAATAGAGAGAGAATGAAAGAGAGAGAAAGAGAGAGAGAGAGAGAGCGGGGAATTTTTTTCTTTCTTTTTTATAAAAAACGAATTAGATATTAAAGAATAGAATCTAAAAACTGAGAAACAACTATGTAAAAAGAATGAAATGCACGACATTAAACAGAAGAGGAAGGCCTTTTTTTTCAAAATATACTGAAGGCAAAATCTTTGTCAAATGGGGAACTTCAAAAAAGGCAATAAAATTGTAAATACTAGGAAGAACGTTAAAAATATATTAAATTAAAAGTCGAAAGAACTACAGAAAAATGTAGCATCCCATTTGTTAGTAATTAAGAGAGTATAAATTTCCTTCTCAGCTTTTTTGGATTTCTACCTAATAAACTTAAAGTAGTAAATGCAAAGATGAATGACATTAATCTTGGCGGAATTTCTTGGTAGGGTTCAGAAGATTATGTAGAAAAAGTTATAAGTTTGTGCTTTTAACGGGATGAAAAGAGAAACATTGGTATTAAAACGAAAGTAAACAGAGACGAAAAGAAAATAAGTCGAAAAAAAGAGACGCTTGCACGAAGCAAAAAATTATAAAGAAAATATGAAGTATAAAATGAATAAATAAACAAATAAAATAAAAGCGAAAGAAAGGAAGAAAGAAAGGAAGGAGGAAAGGAAGAAAGGGGGGAAGAAATGAATACATAAATAAATAAATAAATAAATAAATAAAGAAAGAAAGAAAGAAAGGAAAGAAAGAATGAAAGGAAGGAAGGAAGGTAGGGAGAAAGAAAGAAAGAAAGAAAGAAAGAAAGAAAGAAGGAGGGAAGGGAGGAAGAAGGAAGGAAGGAAGAAAGGAAAGAACTGGGGAAGGACGAAATAATTAAAAAAAGAAAGAAAGAAAGAAAGAAAGAAAGGAAGAAAGAAAGGACGAAAAGAAGAAAGGAATTGAAGAAGGATGAAATAAATGAAGAAATAAAGAAAGGAAGGAAGGAAGGAAGAAAGAAAGAAAGAAAGAAAGAAAGAAGAAAGAAAGAAAGGAAACAAGAAAGGAAGGAAGAAAGAAAGAATGAAAAAGAAATAAAGAAATAAAAGAAAGAAGAAAGAAAGAAATGAAAAAAGAAAGAAAGAAAAGAAAAAGAAAGAAAGAAAGGAAAAAGAAAGAAAGAAAGAAAGGGAAAAGAAAGAAAGAAAGGAATGAAGGAAGGAAGGAAAAAGTAAGGAAGGAAGGGAGAAATAAATAAAGAAAGAAAGAAAGAAGGAAAGAAAGAAAGGAAGGAATAATGAAAGAATGAAAGATAGAAATAAATAAAGAACGAAAGGAAGAAAGAACAAAGAAAGAAAAGAAGACAGAAAGGAAGAAAGACTGAAAGAAAGAAATAAAAAAGAAACAAGAAAGACACAAAGAAAGGAAGGAAGGAAGGAAGGAAGGGAAGAAGGAAGGAAGGAAAGAAGGAAGGAAAGAAGCAAGGAAGAAACAAACAAACAAAAAAAGGAGAAAAGAAAGAGAGAAAGGAAGGAAGGAAGGAAAGAAGGAAGGAAAGAAGCAAGGAAGAAACAAACAAACAAAAAAAGGAGAAAAGAAAGAGAGAAAGGAAGGAAGGGAGAAACAAACAAACAAAAGAAGGAGGAAAGAAAGAGAGAAAGGAAGGAAGAAATAAAGAAATAAATAAAGAAGGAAGAATAAAGAAAAAAGATAGAAAGAAAAAGAAAGAAAAAAGAAAGAAAGAAAAAAAAGAAAGACAGAAAGAAAAAAGGAAGAAAGAAAGAAACATAGATAGAAAAAAGGAAGGAAGAAAGAAAGAAAGAAAGAAAGAAATGTGAGTTGCAACTCGACGTTCCGAATGTAATGATTCCTATATTATAATGGTTATAATAGATGTAGCAGAAGAGGGGAAACTCTCCCACCAATAAGGCGTGTATAATTTTTGTCTTTTCCAGGTAGCCGCTTGACGGCTGTTTGGCAAAATAGTATCTGGCATAAAAATGTATTCGAAATAGATGTATGTCATCGAATTCCTTCTTGCAAATAGAGCTGCACATATTGACAGAATTGGATTTTACGGAGACCAAATAATGGATGTAAGCATATGTGAAAGATAATATGCTACACTAATGCCAGCAGTAATATGTGTGTCGCTTCTGATATAGCTTTTCACCATAATGTCATTCAAACTGTTTTTGATCGCTGGCGAAATTTCATAATTGAAAGTGGCGAGAATTGTAGAAAATACGTTTTGTAAGTGAAAACTATCGATATTCTGCCATTATTCCGACTGAAAACTATCGATATTCTGTCCTGTCTTTATTCATGCTGAAGATTGACCCTGTTTTGACTGTATTTTGTTTTTGTAATATTGCCATCTACGTCAAAGAAAAGGGATTTAAATCTTTCATGAATAACAAACATAACATCGAATATTCAATAAATAACGCTAATAAGGAGGTGACGTGTAGCTCTGAAAATGGATCCTATATTATCATGATGATATAATAAACTCTCTCTCTCTCTTTTCTCTTAGGTGATATGTATCTTCATCCGTATTATCCCATGTCCGTACGTCTTCGGCACATCTGTATTGACGTCATGTCCACGACAGTTACTAATATTTTCTGAAGACGCTATTATTTAGTGGCGGTTTGAAGGCTATCTCTCAGGTGAAAACTCTAATTCACCTGGCTTCTCTCATTAGCAAAACATGGAGTGAGTCAACTACTACACTTCCTGTATCTTTCAGCAGAAATAAAGTAGACGTATTATTATAAGGTTATATGTCGTACACCGGAGATAATGTTCTCTAACTGATCTAACAGATTCGAGGGAATTCGGTTCTTTTTTTGAGACAATAGATTTGTAGCTGTTTTGGAAGCTTACGAATTAGAAGTCATCTAGATAATCTCCACAGTTACTGCTGCAGTGAGGCTGATGCATACCGTCGTGTGCCGTACATTTGTGACATGGATGAGACGGAACCAGACGAAGTGAGACATTGTAAAAAAATAAAAAATAAATGAATAAAATCTACTTGATAGGTCACATAGTTAGTTATTTCAGCTTCCCCTTCAAGTAACTAGACACGGTTTCAAAAAGGCCCACACAAACTGAAGAACTCGTTAAGACAATTTTTCTACTTCCATTTCCGTTCGCTTGCCGACGTCAAATACGTTAAACGGGTTAAAACCCGTTGTCGTACAATAAACAAATTTTAGAAACGTCGACCCTACAGTATCTGTCTATATTTCTGAGATGAGGTATTATGAATATTATTTAAATTATTCGAACTATTGTCGTCATCTTTGTCGCTATATTTATTACAACGATTCGGCCGTTGTACGCTCCGGCCTTCTTCAGGTGGTTGGAAAGTCGAACTGGACCCTTTATTTCGCTCACTGGGGTAGACTTTTCCAGTTCCATGTGCCATGTTTAATGGATGGCACAGATGTCCTCAAGGACACATGGCACAGAGGATAAATGCGTTAGTTATATCCAGTAACAGGAGCCGAAAAGTGTGAGTTCAATACCCGGCTAAGGCAGTGGAGAACTTTCACAGGGAAATTAATGGGTGATAAGTGATGGTACGTGGAACTAGAACAGTCTAACCAAGTGAGCGTAGCAGCAGCAGCTGCAAAAATGACGAGGAAAGAAAACGAAAAAAATATTCATTTGGGAAAAATTGCTGAAATCCAAACATAATAGACCCTGCCATTTTTATTTATATGTAAAATTGATGCACGTATGAAATTATTCGCGTATTTTATATAGGACAAATGCATAATTTAAATGCATGCCGCTTTTGATAACAGACAAATGTCCATATAAAATGCATTTCAATTGCAGATCAGATTTTCTGTTTCAGAAAATTTGGGAGAATAAAACTTCTTGAGATAAGAAGAATAGGTAAATGTATAGAGCAATTACTGACCATTTTTTCGAGAGGCACTGCACACGATGAATATTTGTCTCAGTTTCAGTTTTGTTACAGACAAAATTTAGTTTAGTTTTGGTATAGTGCTATAAACTTATTACTACAATCAACAGTAAACTTCAATCACATTACATCGTTAACCAGTTTTAGTGTTTTTATACCCCTTTATAAAATTGACAGAAAGGCTCCATCTTGAGGAACCGTTTTCAAACTTTCATCACTCGATTACACTAACGATATAGGATCATGGGCACAAACTAATGTCTGCAGAATATAAACAATAAAGAACTAGGTATCACAACAATAACAATAATAATAGTAAACACAACAACAATAATAATAATCACAATAATAATAATAATAATCACAAGAAAAATTATAAGAATAATCACAAGAATAATGATAATAATAACAATAATAAAAATAATCAGATAACAACAATAATAATAATCACAAGAATAATAATCGCAACAATAATAATAATCACAACAATAAAATCATTACAATAATAATAATCACAAAAACAATAATAATAATCGAAACAATAATAATCACCATAATAATAATAATCACAACAATAATAATAATAATCACAACATTAATAATCATAATAATAATCACAACAATAATAATCACATCGATAATAATAATAATAATCACAACAATAATAATAATCACTACAATAATATCACAATAATAATAATAACAATAATCACAGCAATAATAATAATCATAACAACAATAATAATAATCGCAACACTAATAATCACAACAATAATAATAATAGTCATCACCACACTAATAATAATAATAATCACAATTATAATCATAATAATCACAACACTAATAATCACAACATAATATTAATCGCAGCAACAATAATAATAATCACAACAATAATAATCACAATAATAATAATAATCGCAACAATAATAATAATAATAATCACAACAATAATAATTATATACTCACCGTAGATTACATATTTGTAATTGTCTTGTAACTTTTAAAGGAAGGCATTTTTAAACTAATTATGTTGCTTAGAAAGAGTTTTTCAACTACCGGACATACTAATTCATATCGAGAGCTTTCATGATAATTTGTTTCATGCCAAAAAATAAGAGTTGCATTATACATAGGTAATTTAAAAAAAATATGCAATTTCGTTGGCTGGTTACACAGGTAATTTTTTTCTGGAGGGGTTGAAATCCATGCATTATTTTTTTGTGACCGTAAGTTCACTTGGTAGGCCAACAGTTTCATCGTACCTTTGGCTAAACTTAACAGTACAAACAAGAAGGAAAACGAATCTAAATCTTCGTATTAGATATTTTACGGTAAGTGTGTTTTTTTTCTAGATATTTTGGTCAAGCTTTAAAAAAAAAAAAGAATCAAGACTATTTATTTGCTCTAAATGGTGTCCAGTGTGATGACCAGTACAGCAATATTGGATTACGGTAGGGCCTATCGGAGTTGCTCAGAAACTGAGGTGGAATTATACAGGAGCGATATCAATAAAGTAATTTTTTTCACAGGAAAAATTCAGGGGTCGCACTATATATGAAGTAAGCATATACACGAGTATTTTTCGTAGATTTCTATTTAATCTTGATGTTCATCTAAGAAAAAAATGTTCCAACTATATCTATCCGTCTCCTATTTAATACATACACACAATTTATCTCATCCGCCAGTTAATAAAACCAGCTTATTTACCACCCCCCACACCAAAAAAAAAAAATCCAATAAAAAATAAATTCCAGATGAAAAAAATGCAAGGAAATAGTATAAATTCACAAAAATATATCGATTAGAAATTTCTCGATTTTAATCTAGAGTGAAAGATAAAAGCGTAAATTGATCGAAAGACACACACACATACACAAATTTATATATATATATATATATATATATATATATATATATATATATATATATATATATATATATATATATATATATATTAAAGAGTGTCCATGTGAATTTGAACAGCTACTAACTTAATTTAAAAGCTGATGTTAGATTTTTTTTAGAAATGTTTCATAAGAAATTTTAGAGACTTTTGGTGAGTCGAAAGAAACTTTTTTCATCAAATGTTTCTATGTTGCAAGTGTTCTTTTCCCATAGACAATATGATTTCTACTGAAAACTACATCCAAAACAATAACACTTAAAGAGTCAAAATTTCAGGAACGTTAGTGAATCGTTAATAGCAGTAGGGTGCTGAAAAGTTCTTGACTCAATCATGAAGTGATACCCCATCAAAATTTCTAGTGCTCTGACGTTTTTTTTGCGAAAAGTGAATTGAATCAAAAAGATTTTAGCGACCCTCTCCTGCACCCTCAAACACAAACACACAGGTACAAGCAAAGACACAGACACACACATATATATATATGTGTGTATGTATTTTTCACTTTAAGCATCGTCTATAATGAATACTCATATTTGAGTAGATACCACGTTTATTTATTAAACAGTATATTTGTTTATTTTCGTCTCAGCCTCTGGTTAGAAAATAAGAAACAGTAATTTGACTTTGCTAAGCAGGCGCTTCCTCTGGGGCTAAATGGAATAGCATGTCAGGTTCGATCCCTTAGAAGTAATCATATTTTCTATGAAATTTCTTGGACATTCAGGCGAATAAATGTTGTTAATACTGCTTATTATAAACATAGCATTAATCTAAATAAACAGAATATATATATATATATATATATATATATATATATATATATATATATATATATATATAGATAGATAGATAGATAGATAGATACATAGATAGATACATAGACATATATATATATATATATATATATATATATATATATATATATATATTGTGTGTTCTCAAAAATGTACTCACTCTTTAAATGACAATAAATGCACTGTTTACTGAGTTGCATACAAGATTAACGGTTAGAGTTAAGAAATATAAGTTGTAATAAATATGGTGACAAAGATGAGGACAATAGTCCGAATAATGTAAATAGTTTACATAATACCTCATCTCAGAAATATTGACAGATACTAAAGGGCCGATACGTTGTAATAAATATGGTGACAATGATGAGCCAAATAATCCGAATAATGTAAATAATGAAATTATTCTTGTAAATAAATAATATAATAAATAGAGATTAATATCTTAGTAGTAAATTACGAACAAAATTAAGAACAAAAAATGTATACAGTAATAGCGATGTGTAGAGAATGGCGGTCTTTTTTACGCACTGTTTGCTGCGCACTTAAAGGTTAAACATTGCCAGTGAATCAAGACTTTCGTCGTAGTACCATACATAAATCTTTTAGATATTTTTTTGTCCAATGAAAATGAAAATAACACGTTAAATTCTGACATTAGTCGAATTTTATTCTCACGTTCAATGATATAAATCATACAAAGAATTAATCGAGCAATATAGGAGTCGATCGTACTCTGAACCATCGAATCAATACAAATGACTCTTTCCATAAGTGTATTGCATGTGTTCGCCATATTGTTTAATTCAGATTTTTCCTTCTTGAGGCTATAGAACCCAGTGTGTCCTACTATTTTACCCATAGCTTGCGAGAGAGAACTGTTGTAATGAACTCGACTAGAATTCAAACTCGCCTTTCCGATTCCTCAATCCAAACTGCAATCCATTTTAATCCACCATTTCTTTATTATTATGCTTAGGTTTTATTTTTAATTTCTGAATATTAAAGATTCCATTTCTTTTCTGATAGAGGATTTTAAAATATTCATTTCACAATTCGACTTTATTGTTTTAAATTTTTCTTTTAAAATTTTGGCCAATAGAGCTGTTCAATATTTTATTATTTGCATGTTCGTTTCGGAGAAAACGTAAGAAATTATGAAAAATTATTAGCCGAGGTATTTCCTGAGTTTAATCTTTATCGATTATTGAATTATTTTATCGATTGTGCAGTACCCGACTTTATCGTATCCGGGACATCATTTTTTCTCGCCGGAGTAGTCGATCATTCAAATCTACAAATCAACCATTCGCCCTTGCATGGAGTATTGCTGCCATATATGGTCTGGTGTCCCTTATGTTTGTCTCAAGGTTCTTGATAAGTTCCAGAGACTGATATGCAATGTAATTCGCCCTGATCTGGCATCTCGTCTGCAGCCGCTCTATCACAGACATGTGTTGCTTCCCTCCTTCCTTTTTACAAATACTTTCATGGTAACTGCTCCGACGAGCTGCTTTCGCTGGTTTCCAAACTTCATGAATTTAAGCGTTCTACTAAACAGGCATCTCGCTCACACACTTTCACTGTCGAAACTGCTAAATGTAGCCGTCCCTTCTACCCCAATAGCTTCAGGTCTCGCACTTCTCGCCTGTGGAACTGCCTCCCCTTTTCCCGTTTCCCTGATAGCTATAATCTCTAACTATTCAAATGTAATGTCAATCAACGTCTCCAGATGTATTGATCTATCCCCTATCCTTCTCTTCCTACTTTCCTCTATCACTCCTATTTGCTCTCGATCCAACTCTCTGTAACCCCTTGCGTGCTAGTTGCTTCCCGCCTAGCTTTGGGTAAAACGCTTAAAAAAAAAAAAAATGAATAACATAGCTTCGAGAAGCCATATTCTTCAATTTCTGGCTAAAGATTTTTTTTCTGTAACCCCTGTCATATATATGAGAAATATTATTGACAGTTTTCTGATTTAGTCGTTTGGGACAATCCTCTTACACGAGATCTAGGTGAAGGAAAGTTTTTTTTTTCTAAAAAAAAAACAAGCTATTGATAATACTAGATACAGGTATAACGGTTAAAAAAAGAGAAATAATGAAATGATTAAAAGTTAATCAACAGTAAAAAGACGAGAAAATGGATGAGAAGAAACGCAAATGATTGGCAGAAAAAAAGAGACAAGAGAGAAGAAAAAAGGCGGAAAAGCAAGAAAGAATAAAAAGAAAGTCAAAGAGAAAATAAGAAAAAATAAAACTGACGTGAAATGAAGTATTGATAAAGAAGAAAGATGGAAGAGAAAACAAAAAAGAGACTAAAAGAAAAATGTAAAAAAAAATGTCCAAATCTTGCTATTTATTTGCCTTTCAACGGTGCAAATACGGCAAAATGTTGCGGCAAAGTCATTTGAATTCTTATCTATCCATCTACACAGGTACACGGGTAATTGTTCAAAAGAGACACGCTTTCTAGCCATCACACCACTTCGAAGTGCCCTGTGTTTTTTTTAAGCGTAGCTTAGATACAGTATACAGTTGTCAGTATAGGACACCCTGTCAAGAGAGTACACACTCTTCAGTTCTATTTGATTTAGCGATATAAGATCGCTAACGATTACACGTCGTCGGTGTGTTCAAATGATTTTCTATGCGTAGGTTAGATGTGGCACAAAGTCGAAAGAATATGGCACCCAGTGAGAATCAAACACGCTATTCAATCATAATTGATCTAGCGAGACAACGTTGCTAACCATTACACTACGTGGAAATACCCAAATCTTGCATCTGCTTCAGTTCTATATCTGAAGATAAGAAAAATGTTAGACTCATCTCCCGGAGATTGATCGAGTGTTATGTTTTTCTTACCACCTCATGAGTTCAAAACCTGTATTTGTGGGTCGATGTAAAAAAAAAAGTTGTCCATTCCCCGTGGCCTAAGCGACAAAAGCCTCGGTTGACATACGACGTTTTTTCTTTTATATATAAAAATGCGAATAAATAGTTCTGACGCTGACTTTCTGTTGTAGAGGACCGGTGGTGGGTGCAGATGAAAAAGAAAACACGTACGTTTATATTTCCTGCTAGAATAAGGTCCAGCGACAAGAATATGGCGGACTTGAATTAAGTCGAAATGAAAATAAAGACGACAAACAAGACCGATATATATATATATATATATATATATATATATATATATATATATATATATATATATATAAAAGAAAAACAGACCATTTTAAGGTACCATTATAATACTTTATTTCACTAGAGTCCTTTTAAAAGGCCGCCGGATCATCAGATAGCACTTCCGACAACGAAATGAAACACACACACACACACACACACACACACACACACACACATATATATATATATATATATAGTGAAAAATAACGGAAATAATAAGTAAACAATACTAGGAGCAGAAATTAAAAATGCAAAACTGGATTAAGAAAAATAGAAATACGGTTACATATTTCAGATGGTTTCTTCCTCCGATGTGATTTATTTATATAACTCCTGATGTTTTTTTTTTTTTGTTTTTTTTTTTTTAAGAGGAACCAGCTGGCTTTTTCCTCCAAGAACGGTGAAATTGATTTTGAGTTGAGATTCTCACCAGAGATAACTCCACTCAAGATGATAGCACAGTGTAAACAGCTGGAAAAAATCTAAACATTTAAAGTGAAATGGAATTAAAGTTTTCCTGAAAACAAAAACAAAGTTATTTTTCTCCCTTAGAAAGCTATCTATTTCGCTACAGTACTGCCTATGTCAACTTCATAGGCCTAAAATTTGAAGGACCTCGCGTAGTAACGCGCACAGTGGTCCACTTATAACATAAGTCGTTATGTACGAACATGTATATTATATATCATATATCGACAACCATATTTATGTTAAATATACTCCTAGAACTAAGGAAAAAGTTAAAAGAGATGGATTTTGTTAGAAACAATTGAAATAATGTTTATAGACTATATAATATTTATCATTATTATGGTAGAGTTTGTCGGACAAATTACTCACGGATGTTTCGAAGCGTGTAAAATTGTATTATCTGCTGTGGATTACTCCACTCTGTTTTACAACAAAATGTCCGATACCAGCACTGTTTAAGTCCATAAAAAGTCGAGTATGTCCTTCTGTTTCCCTCTTACTGCAAGATATAGTTGCACGTAGGTAGGCTGTCACCCCCACTTCAGTACATTCGTTTCCATTTTCCTCTGTTGACTGGACGCTACATACATACATAAACACATACATGTATCCCACACTTTTCACACAGAAACAAACACGCATATTCTGACATACTTTGGGCTTGTCACTCAAGGACACATGGCGCAGTGGATAAAGGCGTTTGTTAGATCCATTGACAGGACTCAAATCGTATGAGTTCAATACCCGGTTAAGTCAGTGGAGAACTTGGAGAGGGAATTAAGCAGGGGACAACTGATAACTGACATCCATTAAACATGGCACGTTGAACTGGTCCAGTCTACCGCAGTGAGCGAAATAAAGGGTTCAGTTCGGCATTCAAACTACCTGAAGAAGGCCGGAGCGTACAACGGCCGAAACGTTGTAATAAATATGGCGACAAAAATGAGGACAATAGTCCGAATAATTTTTACATATATTTTATACATAGATATTTATAAATCCTGATATTTTTAGTAACCTCTGTATATTACACAAACACACACGCAGTATGTAAAAACAGTATTTTACCGTTTTTTTTTTATTGGAAATAATTGTATTCTCACTGCAAATAATTCACAGACTCCCTAATGAAATGTTCTTCCTGACACTTTCAAAATAAAAGGTCTCTGAGGAAGACCATTTTTATGAGGCCGTAATCGATTGTCAGAAAATTTACTCTTAATAAGGTTTGTGAAATAGTCTCTTGTGAGCGTTAGATTTTTAAAAGAGGTTAAAGAAATTCGCTAATAGAGTGAAGTGAGAATTAAATAAAAAAAGTGGTAAGAAAATTCATACAAAAAGAAAGAGATTGAGTGCCGAAAGACAGCAAGATCAATTCATTCGGACGATGTGCTGATAATTTATAATTTGATAATATTTTATTCTATAGAGACGAATTTGGGAATTCTTTTAACGGTTAAAAAAAAACGAAAAGTGTGAATGTCAGTCTCCGGCAGATACATTGTATTTTCACTTCACATTTAAAACATTTGAGAAATAAATTCACCCGTTTTTTTTATTGGGTTAGATTAAGATTCCATTGGTATCCTCGTTACCATGTAACCCAAGTACAAGCTGGTGCATGTTATCTAAAGATGAGATGTGTAAATCAAGGCAGTTTATTTGCTTCACGAAATGAAACGAAGTTCTTAGTATGTTATGTCAGCTTTCTAACTGGACATTTATTAATTTACTTTGTTTAAAGACACGTTCACACTCTCCCACCCCCGTTATTGGAATAATATTAGGTTGGTGCAAAAATAATGACGGTTTTTGACGTTAAAAAATACGTCAAAAACCGTTATTATTTTTGCACCAGCCTAATAAATCTCTTTCATTCCTTGCATCTTAATGGGACTTACTTGGGCTGAATTCATTAAAAACTACATAAGATAATCCGTTTAGTCCACTGAGATATCCAAGAAAAATAACCCCCAGATTTCTTGATACACAGAGTAGATCTTAAACATGCTCGAAGACGATTGAGTGGCCGTAAACTGAAAATGGTTTCTTACCTCGAAGACGGACGCTTCTGCTTTTTCAGGTGGTTGCAATGTCGAACTGAACCCTTTATTTCGCTCGCCGTAGTAGACTGATTTGTTGCACGTGACATGTCTAATTAACAGGCGATAACTGATAACTGACATCCATTAAAACATGGCACGTGAAACTAGAACAGTCTACCCCAGCGAGCTAAATAAAGGGTTCAGTTCGACATTTCAACCACCTGAAGAAGGCCGGAGCGTACAACGGCCAAAACATTGAAATAAGTATGGCGACAAAGATGAGGACAATAGTCCGAATAATGTAAATAGTGTACATAATACCTCATCTCAGATGATATAGACAGATACCGAAGAGTCGAAGCGTTGTAATAAATATGGTGACAAATATGAGGACAGTAATCCGAATAATGTAAATAGTTTACATAATACCTCATCTCAGAAATATAGACGGATACTGAAAGGCCGAAGCGTTGTAATAAATATGGCGACAAAGATGAAGATAATATTCTGACTAATGTAAATAGTGTACATAATACCTCATCTCAGAAATATATTGAATAATCGTATTATAATTCTTTTTGTTCTTTAGTGCGTGCAGTGCGCCATAAAAATACCTAATAAATACTGGATTATTCCCCTTTGATCGCGAGGAAGGACGGGAATGAGATATCAGAAACGCTGTTTACTTTTAGGACGAAGAAGAACGAAATTAAGAGAGAGAGAGAGTGGGGGGAGGTTAATATAAAATAACCAATAGCATTCTCATATGTTTATCAATTCAGTGAAATCGAAAAACTTGTCATCTACGTATATTTTCTTTTGTACACTTTTACTACTTTAAATAATGACCATCATTCATATTTATGATTGTAATTGAAATATTGTGTGGCAGTTGTTAAATTGGAATATGTAGCAGTGTAATAGGGTAATTTCTACGGTATATTATCGTCGCAGAAATATGAAGAAACTTAAGACTTAAGTTTCGGCAGAAAATTCATATAAGAAAGCCATACGATTTTTCACGGATACTACTGATTTTATTTATTTCTGATCATTCTAAAGCCACTCTTGAGACTTTTATTATCCTGGTAATTCTGTAATTCCTTTTAGTGCTACAAAAGTACCTGACTCCACCTCATATTCTCTACCTTAACAAGGTCCAGGATAAGCAATATGTTTTCAAATAGAAATATCTCTACCTATCGTATAGTATACAATTAATCAAATCGGTTAATATAAACCCTTAATTTTGCCCGCTTTTGAATAATGCTAATCTCTCACTGCTTTATTGCTATTTCCATGGAATATATTCAGAAAAGCAGTTCTAACCTTCACAGCTAAAACCCACCATACTACACACATTGTAGCGAACCCCTAACACCATTCCTTTCGAAATCCATTGGGCAGATGCAAGTCCCACTCGAGCATATTTTCCCACGAAATGTTACTTTATAGAACCGAGTCCCAAGTGGATGCATCCCCCATCACCTCACTCTTAACCTGTTCATTTCTATCTTTTCCATATATGGAGTATTGCTGCCATATATGGTCTGGAGCCCCTTCCGCTTGTAGCAATGTCCTTGATAAGATCCAGAGACGGATATGCAACGTAATTGGCCCTGATCTGGCATCTAGTTTGAAGTCGCTCACTCACAAACGTGCCGTTGCTTACCCCTGTCCCTTTTACAAACACTTTGACGGTAACTGCTCCAATGAACTGCTTTTGCTGGTTGGCAGACTTCATGAATTTAAACGTCCAATTAGTCTGCCATCTTGCTCTCACCCTTTCACTAGTATATTGATTTTGTCAAGTATTTTCCTGTATTGTGAAGATGGACCGGTGGGTAGGTATGTGTTTTTGGGTGTTGTACAAAAGAACTTCTATCTGATCAAGTCGAAAGAACTTCACCAACGGGATTATCTAAAAAATAAATAGATCTAAATTCACCTTCATCCCTGTCTTGCGACAATGGCTTAGGGTCAGACTCTCATACTGATACTAAATCAGTCGGGTTTCCTTCCCAGCTTGAGGCAATAGGATGTCTAGCCACACGAATGATCTATGAAACAGTAACACACCCTGTCTGCGGATATATATAGATATATATAGAAACAGGTTTGATTAAAAAGAACAGAAAAAGTTTGTCTTTTGAATTTTTATTTCCCAATTTTCGAAGTTGTAGATAAACTTTGCAAAGTTCATGTTTTTTTCAAGTACTTACCAAAAACCGATGTTGTGTGTGAGTTAGAATTTCTTTGTTGGCATCGTGAACAAGGACGCACAATTATATATATATATATATATATATATATATATATATATATATATATATATATATATATATATACTACCCCGGCTGTTCGTCTCGAAAAGGACCTCCAATCGGTTGTGAACTGGGGCAGGAATTGGGTGGTTAACTTTAACGCCTCAAAAACAAAACTGTTCTCTATTACTCACCACAGAGAACCACCCCTGCCCCCATTAGAATGTTTGATTGATGCTCAACTTCTTGAGAGCTACTCTTTGCGACTACTCGGTCACACTGCTGACCTGAGATGGAACAAAGACATTGAGTCAATAGTTTCGTCCACCGCAAGGAAAGTTGCCGCGCCACGAAATTTTTCTCACCGCAGTCGATCCTTCAAATCTACAAATCAACCAATCGCCCTTGCATTGAGTATTGCTGCCATATATGGTCTGGTGCCCCTTATGTTTGTCTCAAGGTTCTTGTTAAGATCCAGAGACGGATATGCAGTGTAATTGGCCTTGATCTGTCATCTCGTCTGCAGTCGCTCTTTCACAGACGTGCCGTCGCCTCCCTCTGTCGTTTTTTTTTTTACAAATACTTTCATGGTAACTGCTCCAATGAGCTACTTCCGCTGGTTCCCAGACTTCCTGAATTTAAGTGATCTACTAGGGTGGTATTTCGCTCACAACCTTTCACTGTAGAAACTGTTAAATGTAGCCGTCTCTTCTACTCCAATAGCTTCATGTCTCGCACTTCTCGCCTGTGGTACTCCCTCCCCTCTTCCTATTTCCCTGGCAGCTGTAATCTCCAACTATTCAAATGTAATGTCAATCGACGTCTCCGGATGTTCTAATCTATCCCCTATCCTTCTCTTCATCATTTCCTGTATCACTTCTGTTTCCCGCCTTGCTTGGGTTGAAACGCTTTAAAAAATATCCTTACAAACTGTGACTCTTGCTGGTAACTCTCTACCTCGAGTAAATCTTGGGCTTTGTACAGGGAGAACATCATTTTAAAAAAACATAATTTCCTTGACTCTGTCCTGGACGAGTATAAGTTATTTTAGAAAAATAACAGAACCAATCACCTTGATAAAAACAAAAGACTATTCGCCATTAGCTTTTCTTATCATAAATCGATATACTTTAACTGTAAACACAATGAAACACGCTATTAAAATGTCTATGAAATTTCAGCCATCTTTTCGTAATTCTGATTATAAGAATTTTTCTGTTGTTATTTTCTTTAAGGCCTGTTGCTTAAGCGCTCCGTCCATTTAATTTCAGTATCCTTCTGTAGATCCACAAATCTGCTGCTTCTAATTTTTTTCTCATACGTGGAGAGATTGTCCAAGACGTCTCTATAAGAGGATGGTTATCTCAGAGTAACCCACCACTTTCTATTTTTACCGTTTTTGTGTTACAGTTTGATATGCCCGCGATTCTCCAACAAGATCCGTCAGTATTTATGACGGACACCAGTCAATCATATTCCAGTGAGGGGGAACACAGGTGTATGCCTATTCCATTATAACAAAATTGATAGTTTGTTTTTTTTGCTTTCTTCTACCATCCTGTAAAGAAGGTTCTGTAGTTTTCTTTCCGTGTTTAATATAAAGCAATAACTAGGAAGCATAAAAAGCCAATCTGTGTAAAAAAAGTTACGTTATGAATTCCCCACTTATTGGTAGATTGCATCTCCAATATTTATAATTAAAAAAATGAATTCTTACATTGGCTATATCATATATCGTCAGGGTGTTGCAGCAAAATCCGACACTTGATAAAAAGTAAACGAAATAGGCAATAAAAACAAAAGTTGCATATGCAGAGACCAGACAGTTTATTTAGCAACAGTTAGAGTTACATAATACATTATTTTTCAATGTAACCGCCGCTGGCATGAACGACCATCTCAAGGCGGGCGCGAAATGAGTCACACGCTTTGGCGACCATGTCCATAGCGGCGTGTTGTGGGCGTGCTTGTTGGTATAGGCCTCGATCAATTATAAACGTGTCACCATTGCTTCCGGTTAAGAGTATATTCATAAGTAACAATGAGGGGGATGTCATGCCTCCGTTCTTCTTTCAAAAGGGCCTGAGAGTCACCGCAGGAGGTGCTGAGAAGCGTGGTGAAGCCCTAGACGGATTAGATCGGCGCCCCTACGTCTTCCAACAGGACTCCGCTTGTATCATCCCAATGGGCGAAGTAATGCAAGTAATGCTTAATACACAGAATGCAGCGGCAAAATATTAAAAACTGCAAAGGCAAATGCAGTCGACCAGATACAGAAATGGTGACAAGATAAACCGCTTCACTGTCAATATTCTACCTTTACCAAAGAAGCCGATGTAGCCTCAGTGGCAACGTAGTGGAAGGTTAAATGCTGAAATTAGAAATATTATTCTTACTGCACAGAACCAGTGCTTGCTAAATAGAAATTATCAAGCACACATACTGAAAAATTGTATTAGCCCAAATTCCTGAGTTATTTGACCATCTTGTATCCGGTTGCACGGTAATGGCATCCACTGAATAGAAAACTTGGCATGACAAATTGGGCCAATATCTGCACTGGAATATCTCTTATCTTCAACTTTTACGGAAAGGAAACTGCAAGAAATTGGCATGAAAACCTGATTACGAAGATATGACCTGCAACAAAGCTAATCCCCCAGACCTCCTGATTAGAGACCGCAAAAAATTCTTCTTGTTGACATGGCAGTGCCTGAAGACCGTCATGTGTCCTTGGGGATCTTCAAAAACTATCACTATACAAGGATCTTGAAATCGAAATCTCGAAAATGTGGAACATGAGGAAAGCAACAATTCCAGTTGTAGTTGGAGCCCTCAGATTGATTGTAAAAGATTCCAATAGACTCATTGAAGGAATCTCTGGTAGCCCATGCCTTAAAGAAATACACATAAAATGTTCTCACAAGTTACAGCCCACACACAAAGTGGTTTAAGTGGTATGTAAAATATGTATGATTTTTTTCCCCAAATTGCTGTGGAAAATGTCATGATGCCATTTCTGACCTTAGGTCTCTGGGCATGACCCGGAAAGAAATCAAAGGAAATAAAATAATAATAATAATAATAATAATAATAATAATAATAATAATAATAGAAATGTAAACATTTTCACCTGTGGTAGTAAATTTCCTTAAGAACAGCATGGAAAAGTGGGACAGCACACTTATACCTAGATCACACCAAAGGCACTGCCATCTCCAACCGTCTGATTATTCGATAGGGAATCTTTCAAGGAGACTCCCTGTCAGTTCTTTTGTTTTGTTTGTCCTTAATCCCTCTTACGCATGAACTAAACAACAGTAACTATTGTTACAAAGTAGACAAAAAATATTCAACCACCTACTCTACATGGCTCATCTCAAACTCTTTGCCAAAGACCACATTGAGTTGAACGGTCTCCTCAATATTGTAATATGTTTCAAGGAAGACATGGGCATGGACTTCGGATTAGATAAATGTGCAAAAGTAACATTCAAGAAGGGGAGAGTTACAGAAACACCCTCATTAAATTTAGACATTGTTATAGAGATTATGGAACTAGAACATGATGAAGCCTATAAGTACCTAGCAATTAGCGAAGGAGATGACATACAACACCCCCAAATGAAGGAGAATGTAAGAATGGAGTACTACAGGCGTGTACGTCTTGTACTAAATACCGAGCTAAACGCAAAAAAAAACCCAGAATATCAGCCATAAACTCCTTGCTTGTCCCTGTGGTGCAATACAGCTTTAACATCCTTAATCGGGCCATCGCTGATATTAAGCAAATGGACACCAAAACGAGAATGTTTCTCACTTGCTACTGAATGTAGCAAAACTGATGTTGATCATCTGTATGGGTATAGATCCGAAGGAAGCAAAGGATTAGTTCAACTCGAACTGCCCTACAAAACTAAAACAATTGGTCTTCAAAGAAACCTAGAAACTACAGATGGCTGGTTGAGTCAAAGAAAATGAAAGTAGTAAGCGTCTTTATTCTGTAATAAAGAAATCCAACAAGTTCAGAATGGAGGTTTAAATAGACGCAGAAACACGGGTAAAGCAGAATATAGCGACTGACGCTGCAAAATACCTAAAAAAGAAAGAAAGACAAATGCAATCGACCAGATACAATGGAAAATCAACGGCTTCATGGCCAATACTCTGCTCATAACAAACAAACTGATGTAGACAAACACCTTAACCATCAATGACTACGTAATGTGGGGTTCAAAGCTGAAACTGAAGGTTTTATCCTTGCTACATAGGACCAGTTCTTGTTAAATAAAAATTATCAAGAACACATATTAAAATGTTTTGTTAGCCAAAAATGCAGGTTCTGTGATAAATATCCAGAAACAGTTGATCATCTTGTATCAGGTTTCATGGTATTGAAACCCACTGAATATAAAAAAAAGGCATGACAGATTTGGCCAATATCTACACTGGAAAATCTGTAACTTCTACGGGAAGGAAACTGAAAGAAATTGGTATGAACACCACCCAATCCCGGTTAGGGAGATAGGACCTGTGATAATTTTATTGAACTACACAATATATACAGACAGAATAATCATAACTACCCCCCCAGATATTATTATTAGAGACCGCAAAAAAAAAAGTTCCTCCTTACTGATATGGCAGTACCTACAGACTGTAATGTATCTTTAAAGATCTTCAAATTACAAGGACATTGAAACCTAAATCTCAAAAATGTGGTACATGGGAACATCAACAATCCCTGTTGTAGTTGGAGCTCTCCGATTAGTTGAAAATTATTCCAGTAAAGTTATTGAAGGGATTCCTGGAAGCCCATGCCTTAAAGAAATACAAAAAAATTGTTCCCACGTGTACAGCCCACACCTTAAGAAGGGCTTTCTCTATGTAAAATATGAGTGTGTGTGTTTCACTGTCAGTGGAAAATATCAAGATTCCATTTCTAACCGCAGTACGGGGTACGGAACGAAATGTGTACGCACCCGAAATCAAAGTAAATAATTCTAATAATAATAATAAGAAGAAGAAGAAGAAGAAGACAACGATGATGGAGGAGGAGAGAATAATAATAATAATAATAATAATAATAATAATAATAATAATAATAATAATAATAATAAGAAGAAGAAGAAGAAGAAGAAGAAGAAGAAGAAGAAAACGAAAATATTAAGTAACATTACCTGAATGAAGAGTTCAGTGATGAATTTAGGAATAAAAGATATTTCCCACCGTAAATGAAAATCAATATTTTTAGATGATGCATAATTAAAAAGAAATACTATTTACATATAATTTTAATTTTCTAACATTACTTTTGTCGGTGAATTGAACTACTGGACCAAGTGAAGTTTTGATTTAACGCTTTGAGTGAAGCTATTTTTCGTACAAATCATATTCGCTATTAAGATTACCAACTACATTTTATATATTGTGTATAAATTAAGGTCCATATCCAGGCGTGTCAATCGTGGAAGATTTATTCAATTATTAGATTCAGTAATTTATGCTGATCTTCACTGCCAATATAATGATCGCTTTCAATTTCTAATGACGTTGAAATAATAATGTACTCTCAAATGAAAAAAAGAACAAACTAGTAAATCATTATGGCAGACATTAGATTAAATGTTTCGGTGTCTTTTTCCCCCGTGTGCTTTACTTTGTTTTCAGAAAAAAAAATCAAGAATATTATACTTTTCACATATGTCAAGTAAATACAGACTGCATCTTAGCGGGGATCTTAAAGCAATAATCTTATCTTTCCGACATTTGAATTTAGAACCGCAATGAAAACTAAAAGATCTAACTCCATCAAAATATTATCATTGTGCACACGCACACACGCATATCTATCTATCTATCTATCTATCTATCTATCTATCTATCTATCTATCTATCTATCTATCTATCTTTCTGCTAAAAATATATATTTAAGATTTCTATCTATCTACCTATCTTCCTGCTAAAAATATAGATTTAAGATAGGCTAAAAGGTCTAACTGCATCAAAATATTATCATTGTGCGCACGCATATCTATCTATCTATCTATCTATCTATCTATCTGCTAAAAATATATATTTAAGATATCTATCTATCTACCTATCTTCCTGCTAAAAATATAGATTTAAGATAGGCTAAAAGGTCTAACTACATCAAAATATTATCATTGTGCGCACGCATATCTATCTATCTATCTATCTATCTATCTATCTATCTTTCTGCTAAAAATATAGATTTAAGATATCTATCTATCTATCTATCTTCCTGCTAAAAATATAGATTTAAGATATCTATCTATCTATCTATCTTCCTGCTAAAAATATAGATTTAAGATATCTATCTATCTATCTATCTTCCTGCTAAAAATATAGATTTAAGATATCTATCTATCTATCTATCTTCCTGCTAAAAATATAGATTTAAGATATCTATCTATCTATCTATCTTCCTGCTAAAAATATAGATTTAAGATAGGCTAAAAGGTCTAACTGCATCAAAATATTATCATTGTGCGCACGCATATCTATCTATCTATCTATCTATCTATCTATCTATCTATCTGCTAAAAATATATATTTAAGATATCTATCTATCTATCTATCTTCCTGCTAAAAATATAGATTTAAGATATCTATCTATCTATCTATCTATCTTCCTGCTAAAAATATAGATTTAAGATAGGCTAAAAGGTCTAACTCCATCAAAATATTATCATTGTGCACACGCACGCACGCATATCTATCTATCTATCTATCTATCTATCTATCTATCTATCTATCTATCTACCTATCTTCCTGCTAAAAATATAGATTTAAGATAGGCTAAAAGGTCTAACTGCATCAAAATATTATCATTGTGCGCACGCATATCTATCTATCTATCTATCTATCTATCTTTCTGCTAAAAATATATATTTAAGATATCTATCTATCTATCTATCTATCTTCCTGCTAAAAATATAGATTTAAGATATCTATCTATCTATCTATCTTCCTGCTAAAAATATAGATTTAAGATATCTATCTATCTATCTATCTTCCTGCTAAAAATATAGATTTAAGATATCTATCTATCTATCTATCTTCCTGCTAAAAATATAGATTTAAGATATCTATCTATCTATCTATCTTCCTGCTAAAAATATAGATTTAAGATATCTATCTATCTATCTATCTTCCTGCTAAAAATATAGATTTAAGATATCTATCTATCTATCTATCTTCCTGCTAAAAATATAGATTTAAGATATCTATGTATCTATCTATCTTCCTGCTAAAAATATAGATTTAAGATATCTATCTATCTATCTATCTTCCTGCTAAAAATATAGATTTAAGATATCTATCTATCTATCTATCTTCCTGCTAAAAATATAGATTTAAGATAGGCTAAAAGGTCTAACTGCATCAAAATATTATCATTGTGCGCACGCATATCTATCTATCTATCTATCTATCTATCTATCTATCTATCTATCTTTCTGCTAAAAATATATATTTAAGATATCTATCTATCTATCTTCCTGCTAAAAATATAGATTTAAGATATCTATCTATCTATCTATCTATCTTCCTGCTAAAAATATAGATTTAAGATAGGCTAAAAGGTCTAACTCCATCAAAATATTATCATTGTGCACACGCACGCACGCACGCATATCTATCTATCTATCTATCTATCTATCTATCTATCTATCTATCTACCTATCTTCCTGCTAAAAATATAGATTTAAGATAGGCTAAAAGGTCTAACTGCATCAAAATATTATCATTGTCCGCACGCATATCTATCTATCTATCTATCTATCTTTCTGCTAAAAATATATATTTAAGATATCTATCTATCTATCTATCTATCTTCCTGCTAAAAATATAGATTTAAGATATCTATCTATCTATCTATCTTCCTGCTAAAAATATAGATTTAAGATATCTATCTATCTATCTATCTTCCTGCTAAAAATATAGATTTAAGATATCTATCTATCTATCTATCTTCCTGCTAAAAATATAGATTTAAGATATCTATCTATCTATCTATCTTCCTGCTAAAAATATAGATTTAAGATATCTATCTATCTATCTATCTTCCTGCTAAAAATATAGATTTAAGATATCTATCTATCTATCTATCTTCCTGCTAAAAATATAGATTTAAGATAGGCTAAAAGGTCTAACTCCATCAAAATATTATCATTGTGCACACGCACACACGCATATCTATCTATCTATCTATCTATCTATCTATCTTAGTCCTTTTCATATCTATCTATCTATCTATCTATTTATCTATCTGATAAAAATATAGTTTTAAGATATACTATAGTTATGGGTGAAATTGGTAAGTATCAAAGATAAAGTATATGTAATATAAAAGTGAACACTGAAGTTAGTGGAGACTGTTTGATGGTGGTTACATATATATATATATATATATATATATATATATATATATATGTGTGTGTGTGTGTGTGTGTGAGGATGTGTTAATAACCAGCGTTTCCTATAGCTACACCTACTAAGAATTTACGATTTTAGATTTAATAAATTATTGGGTTCTTTATAGCTAGCAATAGATAACTTTTCCTCCGTGCATTGTCACAGGTATAGAGCAGGTGATAAATTTTGTTCCCTACGCACCGAGGAAAAGTTAACTATTGCTAAATATAAAGAACCCAATAATTTATTAAATCTAAAATCGTAAATTCTTAATAGGTGTAGACATAGGAAATGGTTATGAGAATAGATTTTTTTTAATTCTCGTTGTTAAATAACGAAGGTAACCCCTAACACCCCGTTGTTGAATGTTTACTGTTTTTGTTGTTGTGTCGTTGAATAAAGAATGAAATCCATAACCCTAGACATATATATATATATATATATATATATATATATATATATATATATTGGTTAAAGAAGCAAGTCTACTATACAAAACGAAGAATTTGAAAGAACAATCTTGAATACAAGATGTTATGTCTTTTGAATCACAAGAGTTCCTGATATCATCAGTTATCGCGATTCCGGAGCTGTTCGAGAATCTAGAAGCGAAATCTGGTGCACATATCGAATATTAAATAAAACTCATGCTAAATTCTTTCTTCTCATATACATTTCCTGGAAAAATTATTGTAAATAAATAAATTATAATTATTTTGCTTTTCACCGGCCATATATATATGTGTGTGTGTGTGTGTGTGTGTGTGCGCATTATCTATGAGTTCAAATGCCCCTTAAGGAACTGTGTTCCTGATCAAACTGGACCCATAAATAATTACATCGGTTACACAACCATATGATTATCCAGACATCTTACGTTACACCTATCTGATCACAGCTCCATTAGAACCCATTTAAACACACACACAAATTTACCAGACTCCATCAAAAACATACTAGTAGAAAACACAATATTAACTGCATCCACCTGCAAAAAAAGACTAAAAATAATGGAAGCTTTAATAATAAAAAAGAAAAAGCCAACTCTTAACAATATTAACTACGAACAAAGCCACAATGTGCTAACCGTATTCGGAAATGAAAAACATCCCCACAACACACTAAAACATACACATAATGCACACACTTAATTAAGCTGAAAAATCAAATCATCCTTGATAATGGCTAAAGGTACAGCCGAAAGCGCTCGGAACTATAAAAGATTTGGACAGTTTTTACACACACTTTTTCCAGAAAAGAAAGCTCTTGTTCGAACACAAGGAAAATTAAATAAAAAGCTTAACCGTAGTACCTTGTCTGTCGTTTGAATGTAACAGACATATACATATATATATATATATATATATATATATATATGAGATTTTATATTAGCATTACCAAAAATTCATTTAAAATGAGGTCGTATTAGCACATATTATCTTTCAACAACAATGCGTATCGCAACAGAACATCCATTCCTAAATATTTTTGACACTTAAAAGATGTTAACAAAACCCTTATGCTAAAATGGAAAATATTAAAAACAAAATAGAATTTGTAAATCTTTACATGATCTATGACCTCTAATTTACAAGAAAAACTACATATTATAAAGTTTCCTAACAATAAAGGCCAGTTAAACCAAAGAAACGAATTAACGGTGTCATGCTGGCATTGCGTATTTTATTACCTTAAAGAATTTTTCATATATAATTACGTATTACAATTACATAGCCATTATTTTATTAGTATATAATAGCCCATCCACTATTTATTTGATTTATTCAACTTTAAAATATACCATGTTTTACTGTCTATTAAGTATAATTAGCATCGTATATAGATGTTACATATGTTTTACTTTACCTATTGGTCCCTTTAATAAGCTTCTAGGATATATAAAAAATAATTTGTTCATGGTAAATTTGTGTCTACTTCAACAAATATGAACACCATACTTAACTACATACAATCGCCGCTGACATGACTAGAGCTTCAGTTTGTCTCGGCATAAATTAGGAAACCTACCTTCACCTTTTGGCCTTATTTTTCTATTTTAGCTTAGATCTGACTTTTAATTCATTGATCCAGACATACCCACTAGTACATTTTTAATTCTGTCTTTGTGCATCCTGCTTTTTACTTCCAAAAAGAAGTAACGATTTGTTTTCAAATTTCCTAATTAAATCATTTTTATCACAATTTATCTACCATCCCTTGAGTAAGAACTGTTATATTTCAGAAATATGAAAGTTTTTTTATAGCGATGTAAAATGTTTTTATTCGTTATGAAAACACTCCAACGAGTGCACAGGATCGCCTCGTCTGTGATGTTATGACTTGGGGTCATGACAAGTTTCGGGTCTTGCAACATTATACTTGTTCGCCCAAGAGACCCTACCGAAAAATTACTCTTCCGGCAGGCGATCATGAAGCAAGAATTTCGCCAAGCACGCAACAAAGGGATACATTAAATAACTGCCACTGCTGATCTTGAAATTACAAGCGACCAACCATTAATGACTCACGTCACTTCCTCCTCAGCCAAGACGATACAAAATAAGAATAGACAGTATGGTAGTCTTTTCTTTTTCCATCTTAGGTCCACCAAGCGGAAAGACCCACATTCTCAACAAACAGTTTGACATAACAGGTAAGTAAGGGAAAGAAAAGTTTCCTTTCATATGAAGCGTTGCTTGACAAAAATAAAAAATAAAAATAAAAAATAAGAATATCGAACACATTCGTTAGTCTTAAAAATTATGATCAGAAACGTTTCTTGCTTTCTTTTCCTCCACCATCATTTCTCCCGTCCTTTCTCTATTTTACAATGCTCCTCTCTCCCCTCGCGAATAGAAAAACAAAAAAAAACAAGCAGTTAGGAACATCAAGACGGGGTCGCTGAAAAAGTGAAGGAAAGAAAAAAAAGAAAAGAAAAAAAAGGACCCCCACCTCAAACAGCGATTTTGGTCTTCCTTCTACATTTCCCTCCTTCCCCCTCCCTCCTTCCCAAAGGCTCCTCAACGCCCACCATCCTCCGTCATAGAGCTTCATTTTAATCTATTATAATAAAAATATAATAATAATAATAATAATAATAATATATATATATATATATATTATTATTCTTCTTATTATTATTATTATTATATAATATAAATATATATATATATATATACATATATATATATATATATATATATATATATATATATACATACATATATATATATATATATATATATATATATATATACATACATATATATAATATATATATATATATATATATATATATATATATATATATATATATATATATATATATAAAGGTGAACATTGAAATCAACACTTAGAGGCGACCGTCTGTTTCATGCTGGGCGCAATCGTCAGGCCACATCAAGCATGAAACAGACTGTCGCCTCTAAGTCTTGACTTCAATGTTCACACATATATATATATATATATATATATATATATATATATATATATATATATACTCCTGATCACAAATTTAAGACCACTTTTATATTTACACGCGCTCTATCTCTGACATTGAGCACTTTATCCCATAAATATAGCACATCTTAAGACTATATTTCTTCATATATATATATATATATGTGTGTGTGTGTATAATTATAATAAAATTCAAATGTCTCATTAAAATCATCCGGCAACATCGATCTGAATGTCATTCTATTTTTCTAATTATCGAATAAGATATTCTATATTTAGATCAAAGTTTAAATAAACTCTTCAAAATTCATGTCTCGTTTTCTTTTTGTCCAACTACATTCAACTATATCACTCATTGTCAAGATCTGCTTGTTGTCATTAGTGTAGACAAGATTTATTCATACTATATCCTTGGTATGGTATGGATGACAGAAAAGTAGTTAATGAATACATTTGAATATCCCACTATACTCTCATCTCGAATGTTATAAATGATAAAAGCTGCTACAATTTTTTCAGCGTTGACACAGGACATAAAAGGGCAAAAAGAATGGTTAATATATCAAGCGATGCGAAATATGGATGCTAGTTGTTAAAAGTGTCGCTTAACAATGTTACTGTACGATTCTGAACATACATTATTTTTTTTAGAATTTTTGAATAAATGTTGTTGATACTGAATCTTATCTGCAGTGTTTTGAAGCCTACAGGTCGACCAACGTCCCTTCCTGAAGGCCTCTTTACGGGCAGATTGAAAATAGCTCGAGGTGGGACACGCGATCTTATCACGAGAGTCCTGGCGTCGGATTTTAGGCCCTTGATGAGCATTGTAAAAAAGAAGAACAACGATTCTTCGATCGGACCAGCGAAAGAAAGCTAGCACGCTACGTAACACGGTAATGGACGCGTGCAATCAGAACAAAATGACATGAAAAATTGAGAAGGCTATGAAATAAAATGAAGAAGGAAATATAGAAGAGAAAGAGAGGAAAATCCCCGCCAAAAAAAAAATAAATGGATTAATAAAATATTTCAGAATATATAAATTAAGATTTCGTTATTAGGATGGTGCAAAAATAATGACGTAATGATGTCGTTTTTTGACGAATTTTTTAACGTCAAAAAACGACATTATTACGTCATTATTTTTGCACCAACCTAATAAAAAGAAGTAAGAAACAGAAGCTGAGATTCTTAAAATAGATAGATAGATAGATAGATAGATAGATAGATAGATAGATAGATAGAGGGCGGTTGATTCTAAAAGTGAGAGAGAAAGCAAATAATTCGAAAAGGAAACAAACTGAATGATGAGGAGACAGTCCTTAAAATAATTGAGTTTTTTTTTAAATATTTAGGGCGGCCAAAAGATGAGATCGAGCAATATACCTCTTGTTTTTACAATTTTTAATTCCCATTGAATTTTTTTTTTTTTTTTTCAAATTCATACCAAATGCTTGCAAAATTCGTCATATATCCATGGAAATGTATGCGATCTCTTCGGCCCTCGTCTTTGGTTATGTTCTTGTTTATACAATTTTTATTTTCCATTCATCCATAAAATAATGAAGTTAATATAGAACAAGAGAAAAGAGAGGAAAATTCAAAGAAAAATAAAAGAATGAATAAAATATTTCAGAATATATAAAGAAAGATTTAATTAGAAATAAAAACAAAACAACAAAATAAGTGAGAAACAGAAGCTGGGATTCTTAAAATAGATAAAAATAAATCTGGATTAAACATGAATAAAAAAAAAAACGGTTTCCGTGCTTCAAGTGCCACGATAGGCACATGCGCTTGGCTGTAAGGAATCTCAAACCTTTGTCAGCTTTTCTGATTCTGTTGATTTTTTCTTGCATTTTTATTTTCGATCTTTTCTTTCTTTTCTTACAGCGTTCGGTTCCCTAAGTTTAAGCTTGATGATATCTCATGACAGTAGTTGAATCAACGGTAAGAACGAAATAAAAGAACAGAATAGAAGCATTAAGGCGGGGGGGGGGAAGAATGAAGAGAAAATGAACAAGAGTAAAACACTGAAAGAATAAATGAAAGTATACATCTGATTAATATATAAAAAATATAATAAAGAAACATATTCATATAAAAAATAAAGCCTATAAAATAAATAGCTTATACACTGGTTTATTCGAACCACGGTCTTCGTTCTTATTGTTATAGCTATTAGGTTGTTGCAAAAATAATGTCGTTTTCTCACATAGTAACATATGTGAGAAAACGACATTATTTTTGCACTAACCTAATACAACCTTTGAGCCGTTGTACCCTCTGATTGGGCCTATCCTTTTTGGCATCTTGACAGTTTTGAATAGAACTCTTTATTCAATCTCCAGGAGTAAATTATTTTCATTCCACTGTCCCCGCTTGACTGTATCTCGTATAAAATTTTCTTCGTGATATGATTTTCAATTTCTGACCTAGGGTGTGTACTTAACAACAGCGCGCATTTAACCGAACATTTATTATAGTCACTTAGCTCAACCAAGTTGTGTAATATTAGGTTGGTGCAAAATGTCGTTTTCTCACATATGTTGCTATGTGAGAAAACGACATTATTTTCGCACCAACTTAATATTAAAACTCCAAGCAAAATATATACTAGCTGTTTATTTAACCCGTGTTGCTATATGTAGATTTTAGTAAAGGCTTATGTTAAGACATTTCTTTAAGCTAATGTCGACATCTATAGTTTCATAGCTAATTATGGTGTCGTAATTAAAAAAGATATTGAACAATAAATTGACGCCAACTGTAAATACTTTTCGTATAATTAAGCAACATTTTGGAATGCTTACTGACATGAGTACGATAGGAGACACGTTGGAGTTATAGATAGCGGCTTGGATTGAGGAATCGGAGAGCGGAGTTCGAATTCCAATTTAATCCATTACACTCACTTACGTTCTAATACCCTTGGGGAAAGGTGTGAATCCTCTTTTTCTCCCTCCAGCTATGGGTAAATAGAGGAACAGACTGGGCTCTATAGTCTTGGATGGCAACTGGTCTAAGAGAAGGAAAACCCGGAGTGGAGCCCCTATGGCGGATAGACGGCACTGTGTGTTAGTTTCCGGCAATTCCTTCAGCCGCGTTGGTACCAAACTGTATTTGTTTATCCTCTCCTTTGGACTCTGCTAGCAAGGCCGAGAGGGGGAACGAGACGTCCGGGCAGCCCTAGTTCTCCATATATCCCGCTCAGGCTCGTAGCGCACCTCGTTACTCCATCGTCTCTCGAGACGGACGGATACCGGCGACGATTGACATAAGCACTATATTATTTTTCACTTAGCTTTTAATCTAAATTAGTTTTTGCATTTAAAAATAGAATATTTCAGGTAGTATCAAAGAACAGATGAAGAAAGAAAGAATGTTTGAATGAAGAAAGAAATAAATGATGTTGTAAAGAAAGAAACAAAGAACGGAAGAATTGAAAAAAAGAAACAAATAATAGATGAACTGAAGAAAAAAAAAGAAAAAACAAAGGAAGAAAGAAAGAAAGAAAGAAAGAAAGAAAGAATGAAGTAATAGATGAACTGAAGAGAGAAAGAAAAACAATAGAAAGAAAGGGTGAAATAACGGGTGAATCGAAAAAAGAAAGAATGAAATAAAGACAAAAGAAAGAAAGAATGAAATAAAGACAAAAGAAAGAAAGAATGAAATAAAGACAAAAGAAAGAAAGAATGAAAGAAAGACAAAAGAATGAAAGAATGAAATAAAGACAAAAGAAAGAAAGAATGAAATAAAGACAAAAGAAAGGAAGAATGAAATAAAGACAAAAGAAAGAAAGAATGAAATAAAGACAAAAGAAAGAAAGAATGAAATAAAGACAAAAGAAAGAAAGAATGAAATAAAGACAAAAGAAAGAAAGAATGAAATAACAAATGAAGTGAATAAAGAAAAAGAACGAAAGAGATAAATAAACGGATCAGTTGAAGAAAAAACGAAATAAAGAAAGAAAGAGTGAATGAATGAAGGAAATAATGGTTGAAATGAAGAAAGAAATACTAATGAAAGACAGAATAAAATAAAGCATGAAGCGAAGAAAGAAAGAAAGAAAGAAAGAAAGAAAAAAGATGACGTGACGACAGAAAGAAAGAAAGAAAGAAAGGTAGCATCCAAATGACATTAACAAAGAAAATATAAAGTTAAGAAAGAAAAAAAAAACAAAGAGAATCGGCTAAAAAAAAATAATTTTCTAAAAAATATTTTACGCTTGAAAAAATCGATCGAATTGCTGTTGTAAATGTTAATTATTTTACACGTGGACCAACATTTTTAATACAGTAAAAGAAAGAAAACATTAAACATTGATGTCAACGTTTGAAATTACTTTAAATATCAAGGGAAACGTGAACAGACTTTGTTTTTAGGTTCTTGCAAACGTCATTATCATCAGCCAGAAAGTCCTTTTCTAATTTTCTGCAGAGAACTGGGATATTTTTATACCCAAGTAACATAAACCTAATTTTTTTTTCTACATTATTCACTTCAAAGCTCGTACTTATTCATTTATTCATTATAACTTTCATTTACTACCGGCCTCTTTACCTGACAGTACCTCTGATTTCCTTATTAGACAGCCAAAGGAATCAAGCAAATATTCATAGTCTTACGAAATGCTTTTAAATATATTTTTGACCAATGAAAAAAAAAGTGTGTTTTCGTTTCATATGTTTTTAAGATACTCGTAAAAAAAAAATCTTTTTTCTGATATATTTACACATGCCTTATACTTTTTTTCGAGTCTTAATTTTTTTTTTTGTTTTATTATTTTTTTAGAGATGAACCCACTTCATTGCTTTAAAATCTTTGTTAGAATGCATGCATACGTAAATAAGTAAATGCGAGCGTTGAAGAATAAAACAAATTTGAAAAAAAAATTCTTTGAAAGTAAAGAAAAGGTTCCACAAAGAAACATAAAAGAAAATCATCCTCCTCCTCCACTGAGCGGAAGCATACGTCCCGGATGAAGATAGTTATCCAAGATGGAAATCAGAAGAAACAAATTTCCTTTCGAAGTAATAAAAACAGAAAGAAGAAAATTAACGATTCAACCAGTAAAGCCAGAAATAATATAATTTGGGGAAATAAAATAAATAAGAAAAAAACAATGTCTCTGTGTGTGTATATGTGTGTGAGAGAGAGGGAGAAAGAGAAAGGGAAAGAGAGCGAAAAGTGTGATTTTAAAAGTGAGAGAGAAAGCAAATAAAGCGTAAAGGAAACAAACTGTATGATAAAGAGACAGTTTTTAAAATAATTCAGTTTTCTTTAAATAGTTAGGGCCGCCAAAAGATGAGATCGAGCAATATTCCTCCTGTTTTTACAATTTTTATTTCCCATTGAATTTTTTTTTTCAAATTTGCTATTAAATGCTTGCAACATTTCGTCATTTATCCATGGATAAAACCGTTTCTCAAATGTATCAATAGAGAAATATTAGGTTGGTGCAAAAATAATGACGTAATAATGTCGTTTTTGACGTTAAAAAATACGTCAAAAAACGACATCATTACGTCATTATTTTTGCACCAACCTAATAGTTATATCCGATTTCTTCGGCCCTCGTCTTTGTGTTTTCTTTAAATATTTGTGGTGGCCAAAAAGTGGGTTGGAACTGTATTCTCTTGTTTTTACAATTTTCATTTCCCATTGAAGTTTTTTCAGATTTATATAAAATTCTTGCAAAATTCGTCATTTAAAAAAAAAAAATGGGTTGCAGCAGTATTTTCTTGTTTATATAATTCTTATTTTCCATTGATTTTTTTTTTAAGTTTGTACTGATACAGGAAGACCGTTGACACGGGGACGCCAATTAAAGAACACCGGTAGTCCTCGGGCCAGTATAAATACTGCTAGAATATCGAGTCGGGGAGGGCTGACTTGGCTTTCGGGTAGTACGCTGCCTTTGTGAGCTTCCGAGTCGGTGTCTGTCGAACTCTCTGCATTAGCAGAGAGGAACCCGGTCGAGGCTTTGCCGAAGGTCAAGGTATCGTTCGGGGAGGTAGACAGGGCCTGAACCCGTCTAGGCGGGTTCAATGGCTATATTTTTGGTCGAGCCTACGGGATCTGTGATACCCACATTAAACCGGCCTTGTACCACATTCGGTCCTCGTGGGTAGATTGATAAATACCAGGCTGACTTGGCTTTTATCGAGTCAACTGTACATGGCGGTGCGGGCAGGATTTCCTTACTGGGATTTCAAATATTTTTACGTGCGATTAATTTGAAAATTAATGGAAATGGCTTCAGGACAACAAGGCGGTAGTGAACAGTATTTGCAACTCGTTCAACAATTGATTGAACTACAGAGAGAGAACAACGAACTTCGCTCTCACAGAGGGGACAGACCAAACCGGTGTCTCACTAAAAAACCAGACAGACCCATTATTGAGCATGGTTACACGGAAGGAGACTGGGCACTGTTCGTTGACACTTGGGACCGATATAAGCACATGTGTGGCCACGGAAGAGCAACTCCTGGGACACATACGGGTCGTTGCTGTGAACGGCCTGCACAAAGAAATGCATAGGCATAGATTTCACAACGTAAAACAAAATTTGGGGGAAAGTCTTACACATTTTTTGGCCAGACTACGGTCCCAGGCGAGGTTTTGTGGATTCACTGTCCAAACATAAATTGCCGGTACGTTGTTAATTACTCAGAAGACATGGTGGCCGGTCAACTCGTCGCCGGACTTGCAAACAAAGAATATCAAAGTAAAATATTAGCTGAAGCTAATACTCTTACAACGGTAGAACAGAAGTTTCATCGGTTGTCGAATCTGGAAACTACCGATACGTCGACACCTCACTTACGAAGCAGCCTGGATCTACATTCAGCGCATTGAGATCTAAGCAGGAGCGGCCTCAGGGTGTAGGCACGCCCAGAAACCTACGGGGGAGGCCATGCGATGGATTCGGGAAGACGTCATACCCCAATGGGTTGAAAGGACGGAAGAACTCTCCGGCGAAAACACTCCCATGCCAAAACTGTGGGGTGGTGGGCCACCTCAAAGAGGTGTGTCAAAAACCAAAAATGGAGACCGCCAAGGAATCAGAAAGTAGTTCCAGAGAAAACCAGTCAAGAGTGCTGAGCATAATTTTTTTTTTTATAAAAAACAGGGCTTACCAGGCATACCACACCTCAAATGGAGTAAGGGCGAATTCCAAAGGAGCCCTCCAGAACCACCACCGTCCCTGGAAATTGAAGTCTCATTAATACCTGAGTCGCACGCCAAATTTGGACGAATCCTGAATGATAGCGCTTATCACCGGACACACCGTATTCTCGCTGTCGCAGACACTGGTGCCTAGACGTGTTCAAATGGTCCGGAAATTTTAAAAGTATTGGGATGCACCAACAACATTCTCATACCAACCAGTCATAGGAAACATGGGATCACGGACGACCAATTAAGGATTAAAGGTATAGTTTTTATGCGGATCAGGGTTGGCCCTAAAGAAACCAGAGAGGTTGTTTATGTGTCAGAGAACACATCAGGGTTTTACCTATCTGAGTCAGCGTTGAAAGACTTAGAACTGATTCCCAATAATTTTCCGAGTCAAATATCGAAAGCCAACAGTTTGATGTCCCTCATCATTGGAAGAAGAGGGTAAAAGAAGACCTCGACCGAGACGTCGCATTGGGCATTATAGAACCAGTACCGGCAGGCACTCCTACCCTTTGGTGTTCGAGGATGGTGGTCGCACAAAAAAGGTTGGGTCACCCAGGAGAACAGTAGATCTACAGAAATTAAATGCGGCGACAATGAGAGAAACCCATCACACTCCGTCCCCGTTTAACCAAGTATCCGTTGTACCTGCTCGAACGAAAAAGACAGTTCTAGACGCATGGAATGGGTACCATAGTTTACCGCTTTCTCCAGCGGCGCGAGATTCAACCACGTTTATAACGGAGTGGGGTCGTTACCGGTACCTCAGGGCACCTCAAGGGTTCCACGCATCCGGGGACGGATACACCCGCCCATTCGATGACCTCACTGTGGATACACCCCGAATTACTCGCTGCATCGACGATACGCTTCTATGGGACGGAACCATAGAATCGGCCTTCTGGCATACGCTGGACTATATCACCCACTGCGGCAGGAATGGAATCGTCTTCAACCTTGATAAATTCCAGTTTGCAGGCGACGAAGTGGAATTCGCTGGCTTTTTAATAACGGCCGACGGCATAAAACCGACTAAAAAAATGACCAAAGCTGTACTTAAATTCCGGACTTCCGCAAACATCACGGGTGTTAGGTCCTGGTTTGGACTGGTTAACCAAGTTTCGTACGCGTTCTCCCAAGCTGAGATTATGGCCCCTTTGCTAGAGTTATTACGTACGAAAGACCGCAAGTTCTATTGGGATGCCACCCTAGACAATCTTTTCGAGGAATCAAAAAGAAACATCGTTCGGACGATTGAGGAGGGGGTAAAAACATTTGAAATGAACAGGGCGACGTGCCTCTCGACTGATTACAGCAAAACTAGCATCGGCTATTTCCTTTTCCAAAAACACTGCAAATGCCCAACAGAATCAGGCCCCAACTGTGGTGAGAACCATTGGAGAATAATATTGGCTGGGTCCCGATTTGCAAAGGATGCGGAGTCTCGCTATTCTCCAGTAAAACGGGAGGCTTTAGCTTTAATATACGGACTAGAATCCTGTAGAATGTTTGTATTGGGATGCCCAGACCTGGTGGTCACAGTGGATCACCAGCCACTGGTGAAAATATTTTCGGATCAAGACCTTGAAAATATAAAGAACCCCCGCCTGTTTGCTTTCAAGGAGCGGTCTTTGATGTACAAGTTCCGAATTAAATACGTTTCAGAAAAGTTTAACGCTGCACCACACTGCACCTCCAGATACCCGGCCTCACCAGTGAACAGCGAAGAAGCTACCATTGATGGCATTCAGCGGATCGATCGCGCTATACAGGCATCAATCATAGCAGCCTACGCACACGACCCTAAGCTCCAAGCTATAACCTGGGAGAGAATTCTAGCGACCGCAACTACTGACGAGGAATGCCAAACGCTTACGAAGTATATATAGGATCGATTCCCAAAGTCACGCTACGAACTACCGTCAAAAATCCGACAATTTTGGCCGATGGTAAACGAATTGTACTCCCTGGAGAGGGTACCCAAAAAAGGGAATAAAATTCTAATACCGAAGCAGCTTAGCGCAGAGGTTCTGGAAGCGTTACACTCCGCACACCAAGGCGTGAATGGGATGATGGCCAACGCGAGACAACGACTATTTTGGCCCGGTTTAGATGCCAGCCTCAGACAAACGAGGGCACAGTGCCAGAAATGCAATTCTATTGCGCCGTCCCAACTCAGAGAACCACTGATGCCACCTTCAAACCCGGAATTCCCCTTACAAAAGACGGTCACATACCTGTTTGACATGCATGGAAAAAGCTATATGGTGTACGCAGACCGATACACAGGCTGGATTGAAGTAGCCTCACTTCCTTCGGGGAAAGGAACAGCAATATGTGATGCGCTAAGGAGTTGGTTCTGTACGTACGGTTCGCCTGAGGAAATATCATCGGACAGGGGACCACCATTCGACTCTATGGCATATAACTCATTCCTAAAAGATTGGGGGTGTAAAAAAACGCATATCATCCGCACACTATCCGCAAAGTAATGGCCGAGCCGAGCTGGCCGTAAAAACAGCCAAAAGAACACTGATGGACTGTGTCGATGGGTATGGTCACTTGCGCCATGATCGGGCGGCGCGCGCAATGATGTCACACAGGAACACACCTCATCAGGACCTTGGCCTATCGCCAGCGGAAATGTTGTACGGTCGACCAATAAAAGACCACCTCCCCTTACTCCATGAAAAGTACCAGATCCACAAACGGTGGAGGGAGACAAAGGAGTCGAGAGAAAGAGGCACCTGCTAAATCAAAAGCAGTACAATACTCACAGCCAGCCACTCCAAGAGCTTGAGGTTGGTGAATCTGTGCAGGTACAAAATCAGGAAGGGCCATATCCAAGGCGATGGACGAAAACGGGGAGGGTCGTCGAGACCATGGGCAACAGACAGTACCGCATACGATTGGATGGCAGTGGCAGAATTACACTACGTAATCGTCGATTCATCCGGAAAATCTTCCCGGTAGTAGATATACCAGACTATTCGCCCGAACAATCAACCCCATAATCACCCCCACAGAGACCGAGGACAATTAGTATTGAACCCCCGAGGGACATACCGGAAATGATGGAGGTAGATGTCACTGATGATGAGGTGATAGCGGACCAGGACCACACAGATATGGAAGTGGAGGAAAACCAACACCCATCAAGTCCTATTTTACGGTGAAACACGAGAGTTACACGGCCACCAAGACCATTGTCCCCACAAATGCGGGGTCCAATGCATGAGTACTCGGAGCTATCCAGACAAGTGACCACAAAATCTAGGTATTGTGGTCATAGGAGGGTGGGACATGTAGAGATACAGGAAGACCGTTGACAGGGGACGCCAATTAAAGAACACCGGTAGTCCTCGGGCCAGTATAAATACTGCTAGAATATCGAGTCGGGGAGGGCTGACTTGGCTTTCGGGTAGTACGCTGCCTTTGTGAGCTTCCGAGTCGGCGTCTGTCGAACTCTCTGCATTAGCAGAGAGGAACCCGGACGAGGCTTGCCGAAGGGCAAGGTTTCGTTCGGGGAGGTAGACAGGGCCTGAACCCGTCTAGGCGGTTTCAAAGGCTATATTAAACCGGCCTTGTGCCACATTCGGTCCTCGTGGGTGGATTGATAAATACCGGGCTGACTTGTCTTTCGGGTAGTACGCTGCTTTTGTGAGCTTCCGAGTCGGCGTGTGTCGAACTCTCTGCATTAGCAGAGAGGAACCCGGACGAGGCTTTGCCGAAGGTCAAGGTATCGTTCGGGGAGGTAGACAGGGCCTGAACCCGTCTAGGTGGGTTCAATGGCTATATTTTTGGCCGAGCCTACGGGCTCGGTGATACCCACATTAAACCGGCCTTGTACCACATTCGGTCCTCGTGGGTAGATTGATAAATACCAGGCTGACTTGGCTTTTACATGGCGGTGCGGGCAGGATTTCCTTACTGGGATTTCAAATATTTTTACGTGCGATTAATTTGAAAATTAATGGAAATGGCTTCAGGACAACAAGGCGGTATTGAACAGTATTTGCAACTCGTTCAACAATTGATTGAACTACAGAGAGAGAACCACGAACTTCGCTCTCACAGAGGGGACAGACCAAACCGGTGTCTCACTAAAAAACCAGACAGACCCATTATTGAGCATGGTTACACGGAAGGAGACTGGGCACTGTTCGTTGACACTTGGGACCGATATAAGCACATGTGTGGCCACGGAAGAGCAACTCCTGGGACACATACGGGTCGTTGCTGTGAACGGCCTTCACAAAAAGTGCATAGGCATAGATTTCACAACGCAAAACAAAATGTGGGGGAAAGTCTTATACATTTTTTGGCCAGACTACGGTCCCAGGCGAGGTTTTGTGGATTCACTGTCCAAACATAAATTGTCGGTACGTTGTTAATTACTCAGAAGACATGGTGGCCGGTCAACTCGTCGCCGGACTTGCAAACAAAGAATATCAAAGTAAAATATTAGCTGAAGCTAATACTCTTACAACGGTAGAACAGAAGTTTCATCGGTTGTCGAATCTGGAAACTACCGATACGTCGACACCTCACTTATGAAGGAGCCTGGATCTACATTCAGCGCATTGAGATCTAAGCAGGAGCGGCCTCAGGGTGTAGGCACGCCCAGAAACCTACGGGGGAGGCCATGCGATGGATTCGGGAAGACGTCATACCCCAATGGGTTGAAAGGACGGAAGAACTCTCCGGCGAAAACACTCCCATGCCAAACCTGTGGGGTGGTGGGCCACCTCAAAGAGGTGTGTCAAAAACCAAAAATGGAGACCGCCAAGGAATCAGAAAGTAGTTCCAGAGAAAACCTGTCAAGAGTGCTGAGCATAATTTTTTTTTTTATAAAAAACAGGGCTTACCAGGCATACCACACCTCAAATGGAGTAAGGGGGAATTCCAAAGGAGCCCTCCAGAACCACCACCGTCCCTGGAAATTGAAGTCTCATTAATACCTGAGTCGCACGCCAAATTTGTACGAATCCTGAATGATAGCGCTTATCACCGGACACACCGTATTCTCGCTGTTGCAGACACTGGTGCCCAGACGTGTTCAAATGGTCCGGAAATTTTAAAAGTATTGGGATGCACCAACAACATTCTCATACCAACCAGTCATAGGAAACATGGGATCACGGACGACCAATTAAGGATTAAAGGTATAGTTTTTATGCGGATCAGGGTTGGCCCTAAAGAAACCAGAGAGGTTGTTTATGTGTCAGAGAACACATCAGGGTTTTACCTATCTGAGTCAGCGTTGAAAGACTTAGAACTGATTCCCAATAATTTTCCGAGTCAAATATCGAAAGCCAACAGTTTGACTACGGATGGCGAGAAGGCACCGTGTGGGTGTCTTTGGAGAACAAATATCCCGGACAAACCCTCTAGGATCCCATTTACACCTATTGAAAGCAACAGAGACTGTTTGGAACGATGGTTACGGGAACACTTTAAATCTAGCACATTCAATACCTGTCCCCATCAACCATTACAGGTGATGACTGGCAGGCCACTGGATATAACGTTCACTGGAGGCGCAAAGCCCTCGGCGGTACACACCCCCATACCTGTCCCTCATCATTGGAAGAAGAGGGTAAAAGAAGACCTCGACCGAGACGTCGCATTGGGCATTATAGAACCAGTACCGGCAGGCACTCCTACCCTTTGGTGTTCGAGGATGGTGGTCGCACCAAAAAAGGATGGGTCACCCAGGAGAACAGTAGATCTACAGAAATTAAATGCGGCGACAATGAGAGAAACCCATCACACTCCGTCCCCGTTTAACCAAGTATCCGTTGTACCTGCTCGAACGAAAAAGACAGTTCTAGACGCATTGAATGGGTACCATAGTTTACCGCTTTCTCCAGCGGCTCGAGATGCAACCACGTTTATAACGGAGTGGGGTCGTTACCGGTACCTCAGGGCACCTCAAGGGTTCCACGCATCCGGGGACGGATACACCCGCCCATTCGATGACCTCACTGTGGATACACCCCGAATTACTCGCTGCATCGACGATACGCTTCTATGGGACGGAACCATAGAATCGGCCTTCTGGCATACGCTGGACTATATCACACACTGCGGCAGGAATGGAATCGACTTCAACCTTGATAAATTCCAGTTTGCAGGCGACGAAGTGGAATTCGCTGGCTTTTTAATAACGGCCGACGGCATAAAACCGACTAAAAAAATGACCGAAGCTATACTTAAATTCCCGACTCCCACAACGGGTGTTAGGTCCTGGTTTGGACTGGTTAACCAAGTTTCGTACGCGTTCTCCCAGCCACTGGTGAAAATATTTTCGGATCAAGACCTTGAAAATATAAAGGACCCCCGCCTGTTTGCTTTCAAGGAGCGGTCTTTGATGTACAAGTTCCGAATTAAATACGTTTCAGGAAAGCTTAACGCTGCACCACACTGCACCTCCAGATACCCGGCCTCACCAGTGAACAGCGAAGAAGCTACCATTGATGGCATTCAGCGGATCGATCGCGCTATACAGGCATCAATCATAGCAGCCTACGCACACGACCCTAAGCTGCAAGCTATAACCTGGGAGAGAATTCTAGCGGCCGCAACTACTGACGAGGAATGCCAAATGCTTACGAAGTATATATAGGATCGATTCCCGAAGTCACGCTACGAACTACCGTCGAAAATCCGACAATTTTGGCCGATGGTAAACGAATTGTACTCCCTGGAGAGGGTACCCAAAAAAGGGATAAAATTCTAATACCGAAGCAGCTTAGCGCAGAGGTTCTGGAAGCGTTACACTCCGCACACCAAGGCGTGAATGGGATGATGGCCAACGCGAGACAACGACTATTTTGGCCCGGTTTAGATGCCAGCCTCAGACAAACGAGGGCACAGTGCCAGAAATGCAATTCTATTGCGCCGTCCCAACTCAGAGAACCACTGATGCCACCTTCAAACCCGGAATTCCCCTTACAAAAGACGGTCACATACCTGTTTGACATGCATGGAAAAAGCTATATGGTGTACGCAGACCGATACACAGGCTGGATTGAAGTAGCCTCACTTCCTTCGGGGAAAGGAACAGCAATATGTGATGCGCTAAGGAGTTGGTTCTGTACGTACGGTTCGCCTGAGGAAATATCATCGGACAGGAGATCACCATTCGACTCTATGGCATATAACTCATTCCTAAAAGATTGGGGGTGTAAAAAAACGCATATCATCCGCACACTATCCGCAAAGTAATGGCCGAGCCGAGCTGGCCGTAAAAACAGCCAAAAGAACACTGATGGACTGTGTCGATGGGTATGGTCACTTGCGCCATGATCGGGCGGCGCGCGCAATGATGTCACACAGGAACACACCTCATCAGGACCTTGGCCTATCGCCAGCGGAAATGTTGTACGGTCGACCAATAAAAGACCACCTCCCCTTACTCCATGAAAAGTACCAGATCCACAAACGGTGGAGGGAGACAAAGGAGTCGAGAGAAAGTGGCACCTGCTAAATCAAAAGCAGTACAATACGCACAGCCACCCACTCCAAGAGCTTGAGGTTGGTGAATCTGTGCAGGTACAAAATCAGGAAGGGCCATATCCAAGGCGATGGACGAAAACGGGGAGGGTCGTCGAGACCATGGGCAACAGACAGTACCGCATACGATTGGATGGCAGTGGCAGAATTACACTACGTAATCGTCGATTCATCCGGAAAATCTTCCCGGTAGTAGATATACCAGACTATTCACCCGAACAATCAACCCCACAATCACCCCCACAGAGACCGAGGACAA